>CAKAKR010036868.1:0-46701 GCA_916700685.1 Adelosebastes latens
CAACCACTGGGCCATGGTCAGCTGTGGACAGCTGCCCCCGTGGTCCTTCACACCAAAAACTGTGACCCTCAAAAGCCTCATCTACTTCATCAGGTGAGATGTCACTTCACACATTTAAACTAAATCTGTATAGTTTCATTTACCATCATTTAGAGTGTACATGAGAGGAGATTCAGCTTGGTTTCTTTTTAAAACAGTAGTCCAAATACTAATTGTAAACACCAGTGGTGGATAGTTCATTTACTCCACCACTGTACTGAAATACAATTTTGAGGTACTACATTACAGAGAGAAATATTGTACTTTTTACTCCACTACATTTATTTGATAACTTTAGTTACTAGTTACTTTTCAGATAGAGATTTTAAAAAATCCCTGATACGTTTATACAATATAACACACTGCTTAAGATTATTCAAGTTTCCAACCTTTTCACAAAAAAGCAGTGTGTAGTTAGTTGGGAGAGTTCAACCAAGAACAGACATTTCCCCTCTTCATTCAATACCTCTGAAATATTTTCATTTATACAACTCTTTGAGGCCCAAAGAGGTAAAACTCAATATTTCACAAAAAAGCAAAGATCAGACACATTTTCGAAAAATAAATCTAAATTTATGTATCAGAACTTTTTCTTCTTTTTTTCTCCCATTAATCATCTCACGACCCAGATTTATCTTGTGTAGTGTTGTCACAATACCAAAATTCTGACTTCGATACGATACACTGCCTAAATATCTCGATACCGATACTGAAACGATGCCACAGCAAAATTCAAAAACATAAGGAAAAGTAATGGAATAATAGATGACAGAACATGGAACTAATTAAACTTAATTAAAAATGTTAAAATGTAAAATATATTCATAAAAAAAACTAAATAGTATGCAGTAATCTGATGTCCCCTATACTCTTTGATAGTTAATTTTATATCTGCATTTATTTTTTATAATGCACACATATTTACATTTCATCTCTATTCTTATTTCTTATTTCAATTTTTCTTATTAAACAATGTTTAATAAGGCTTTTTTTGTAACTTTTTTTGACCGCTTGCTCCCACCAGCAGGAAAGATTTAAGTGCCTGCTGCCGCGGGATCCCAATCCCGTCCCGTCTAATGCCGTCCTCCAAAGCAGAGCGCTGCGCACACACACACACACACAGCTCCGCGGTCGCACATCGACACAACTCACAGCTCGTATTAAAACACTGTCAATTTGAAAGTACCGCTACCAATAAAACTGGATATCGTACCGTTTTTAATGGCAGGATATCACGATACCTTTCTAGTATCGGTATACCGTGCAGCACTAATCTTTTGACCCTTTTGGGGGGGCCGACCCCTAGGTTGGGAACCACTGGACTAAACTACCTAAAACTGTGTATAATGTATTTCACACTAGCTTCACCTCGACCAGATAGAACTGTAAAATGCATCTTACACATTGAAGCATCAGTATTAGTGGTGTAATTTAGGATAATATATCAGTCACCGGTACTTTTATTACTTAAAGTAAATAAAAAAAGACTTGTATTTTTAAATTGTTGTTTTGGTACTTTACGCAAGTAAATGATCTCATTACTTCTTCCACATCTGGTAAACACGTAATGAAAAAGGCATGTGGACTATTTCATCTAGTAAACAGTCATTCTGTTGTTCTACCACACGAGTGCGCCAATAGACTCATTTTCGTCTTCTTTTCCGCCCAGTTTCCTGCTGTGACAAATGGCAAAAAAAGAATACACTAATAGAGAATGTCTGACTTTTATAAAATACAGAATCAATGTACAAAATATCCTAATCATGTTATCGAAGTGACAATGCAAAGATTAGGTTAGTTAAGGAGTTAAATACAGATAAATTATATATCTATACAGTTTAATTATATATGTCTCACTTACATGTAGAATACTTGGATATTTGTGATATGATTCATTATTTAAAAGTCCAGAAAGAAACATTTGTTCATAATACATTGTTGTTGCAATAGTCACTAAGTGAAGTTTGCACGAACACATTTGAAGTAATGATTGTTTTGGCAGCGGCTTGACTTCACTGTGTTTCTATTTGTAGGGATGACTCAGCCGAGGTTGATGTTTATAATCCTCAGAAGAACGAGTGGGACAAAATTAGTCCGATGACCCAGGTTGGTATTTCACATCTGACACCTGTCTGCTAACATGCTTTATTATTTATTCTGACCTGTGAACAGAGGTGTCAACAGCACTGCAGTAAATCCAAAGATGATCGTGAACACATAAAAATAACTGCAGTTTGTCACCAGTTGATTTTACTTGTCTGAATGCAGTAAATGATGATGGATGAATGAATGTGACCTTTTAATGACTTCACTATGGTTACTTTAAAGCTTTGTTGACAGGTCATGTCATATCATTAGAGGCAGTAATCAATTACATTTCTTATAAGCCCCAAAACTGACAAAAGGCAGTAAAAGGTTATCAGATGAGTCCAAACTATAGCTAAATAAATCAATGAATAATACTATTACTTGAATAGTTAAACAGGCTTCCTACGCAGTATGGAAAAGTATGGAATTTTTATTTTAGTAGTTTCCAGGTCTGGATAAGTATGGATAAACATTTCTGTTTCCATATTGCCCCTATTCTGTTTTCTAAAATATATAATTATGAATTTCTGAAAATATATTGAGTGTTTTTCATGGCATTTGGAGCAGCCAATGCAGCCAAAATGTTTACTACTGTGTGAGAGAGCACGGGCCAAAGTGAGCTTGATGTCATTACGAGCAATGCTAAAAGTAGGCTATGACGTGCGACTTAACGCACAGTCCTACGCAGAGCTGCCTGTACGTCACAGCCAGGGCCGGCACGTCCATATAGGTGAACTAGACAATTGCCTAGGGTAGCACTTTGGCAAGGGAATTGAAATGTGGGCCAACTATTAATTATGAGCAAAATAACAACAATAATAATATAATAATAAAAAGTTACCACAAACTGCAGGCCGACAGCACAGAGCGGAACGCTGCCTGTCAGACAGCGCCAATCTAATACTTTCAATATTGAGGGGGGGATAAGATCAGCCCCTCCTGATTTGGACTGATCCTCATTGTGGTTGAAATCTGATTGTTCCAAATGGGAAAAGAGAGCTGGATGCAAACTTTGTGTAAAATCGTTTGACATCTCAACCATGGGGGAGGCACTGAAGCACTATAGTCTTGTCACAGTACCCTGAGTCACGAAGTCACCAAGTTAAATACAGTCTGAAAAATCTACCGAGAAGTCTGGTATGGAATTTTCAAATGGAAAATGTGTAGGAACTCTGATTAAAACGGAGGGTAAACAGAAATATAAAGCTTTGTCCTTTAACCTCCTTTTTTGGTACACATATAATCATTAATGTACTTCCTATTTTCCAAAACAAAACATCTCCAATTTTCCTCGTGCATATATGATAATGAGATGTTCGTGTCCATGTATGTCCTGAATAATGATTGGTCCAGGGTGTGTGTGTGTGTGTGTGGTAAATGGAAAAGTATAAAGCTTAATACTCCATTTTGATTAACTACCTGTATTATGTATTTATATATTCACTTATATTTTTACTTACTAAATGCAGTATATTGTATTTTCTCCAGGTCCACGTTGGAGGCAGTGTGGCAGCCCTGGGCGGTAAATTATACGTGTCCGGTGGTTATGACAATACGTTTGAGCTCTCTGATGTGGTTGAGGCGTTCGACCCGACCACCCGCTCGTGGACTCTCGCTGGACGACTACCTCAGCCGACCTTCTGGCACGGCAGCGTCAGCATATTCCGCCAGTTCATGCCCCAGGTGTCCAGTTCATTTGAACCCACTGACATGCCCGAGTCAAACGTAATCCAGTTGCACCGGCACCAGCGTCACCAAGCGCTCCACAATCTCAACAACAATCTCAACCAAAACCAGAACCAGGATGTGAACCCAGCGCACTGAGTTTGGACCTAGAAATCCCTGTTTCATTCTGTCTGTTCTCCGTCGTCGTCTGTTGACTGAGGGAATTACAAAAAGGCCTGGTGTTTGTTAGACCCGTCTGGTCTCACTGCGTGGGAGATAGAACAGTTTAGGGAAGCTGCTGCCTTCGAATTGAAGGTGGAGAAGTTAACCAAAACCAAAAAGTTAGTCCTCAGGGTCGGGGTATGTTCAATCAGAACTAGTTACCCAGGATGTGCTATCCGACCACGTTGGAAATCAGAAAGATCAAACCCCGGCTCCTTTCTCACCTCCACACAGCTCAACAATCACGGCCTGAAGTGAGTGTGAATGTCAGATTGTCTGTGTTACTGGCAGCTTCATCCTGGAGGTCTTTTCTCTTGTTAAACCAAAATATACTCTTTATCAAAACTTTTGATACTGCATGCAATGTCACCTTTGTGTCTTTTGTCCAAGGATTTTTTCTAATGCAGCGTCTTCTTCGCCTCATTCTGGTGCATAAAGCAGTGATAGATAGATAGATAGAAACTTTATTGATCCCGAGGGAAATTTATGATGGGCTTATTACTGCGCCCTGACGCCAGAGAGCAGAAAAAAAGAACCACAGGTGTTGTGGGTGTTTTCCCCATGGGCTTGTTTGGCCACAAGGGGCAGCAACAAGCCCATTCTACGCTTAGAAACAACAGGGAAAAGCTGCACAAAGGTGAGATTGTTTCTTAATTTTATGTTTTGGTGTTCGAAAAGAAAAGACTCAAAGGATGAAGTCTAACTGGTTAACTTCCCCACCTTCGATGAAGTCCCCCAACATGTTAGCAGTGAATTACTATTGTACGATTGTTTTTTTTTCTACAAACACAATAAATTTAAATTTGAAACACTTCAAGGGGAACTCGGTTTAACACATCAGTCAGTTAAGAGGTCTTGGAGTACTGTTGCATATGTTTGAAAAGTTGTATGAAGCCTTTTGAGGCTCAAGAAGGAGCTGTCCTAAATCTGAATCAGCGTCGGTCGGGGCTTGAAAATGAAAGAAAATCAGTGGGTGTTGAGTTAGAAAGAAGTGAGTTTACCAGACCTCTGTAGCCTGCTCATCATCTCTGATGAGGCAAGCTGCTCGAGGCTACATTTGTCGCTACTAGCCTAACACACCCAAATCTCCGACCAAACTGTTGGCGCTCAAGTTGCATTGTGGTTTAATGTAGGAGTCAAGTTTTGGCGAGGAAGAAGAATGCGTGAAATAAAAAAAGACCATTTCTCTGGTTCTACTGCGTTGATTGTGATACACTTTTTTCTTATTATTTTTTTACAACTGTCCATCATGAGTCTGTCGGTGTTACAGGAGTACAATGCTGAATTGGTGGAGTGCTCTTTTCACAATTTGTAGCCCAGAGCAAGAGCCAAATATTTGTTCCGAAACAGCAATAATCTGTTTACATTCCAAAAACGAAGACAATCACAATTGATACCGAACACTAAACAGTAGGGCTGTGCCGAAGAGGTCGAAGCTTCAAAGCTTCTATATCAACATTCGAATGCTGCAGTCTAGCAGCATAAATTACATTTATATAACCACAATTATAAAAAAATCTATTTTTTTAGTGACGACATCATAAAGTATCAGGGGTGGAAATCACCAGAGGCCCCAGGATATGATTTTATCTCGATACGATCTTATTGCGATTTTAAACATTTTGCGATATGCTGAATATTCTGATAATATATGTGCGATTTATTACCTTTTTTCAACTGCAACAAAATGCCGTTTGTTCGTTTGTCAACATTTGTTTTATCTAATAAGATACAGTTTGCACTCTGTTAATCTCACGTTTCATTCACATAACTTGAGGTCAGAGGTCAAGGGACCCAGTTTTTCCTTACCAAAATTTAGCGTAACTTTGGAGCGTTATTTAGCATTCTTCCCGACAAGCTAGCATGAACATGGTACCAATCGATTCATTAGGTTTTCTAGGTTCATATGATACCAGTATCTTCACTCTAGCTGAGCCCGCTACAACCTCTGAAAGTCAGAATAGCGGCTGTATTGTTAAGAGGTTAATTGTTTATATAATAAAAGATCAATAATTGACATGTATCAATACAATATTGCCACACAATACTATAATGTCGCGAAGCTTCATTCGAAAACTTCAATAGAAGCTTCCAATGTCTAAAAAAAACATTCGGTACAGCCCACTAAACAGACATATGGCTTTATAGGATGTGTTGAAATATCTCATACTCGAAGGTGTGCTGAGTAATCTTCTGTCATCATAGTAGGATTTCAGGATGGTTCCATGTGATGTTAACTTGTACCGGGTTGATACTCCATGCTAGTGATGATTAGGCTTCTCCTTGTGTCGCTCCTGACCCTTAAACTGGGCTACGTCAGCCTTTATAACCACCGGTCGAATGTGCATGAAGAATTTTCTTTAAGAATTGTATTTACGGATGTTTTAATGTTTTGTATGCATATTTATGGATATATTTGTGCTGTGGTTGCTAAAAATGTCCCCGCCTACCAGTTACAACAGGACAAGCAAGGCTTGGTAAATGTTGGCGATGGGTCGCCAGTAACTGGAAGTGCAAAAGAATCTCAATTTGTTATCATGTATTTTAGCTTTAATGTTTTTATGGTATTGTTTATGCATCATTGTGGTCTTAGTTTTCATACAAGTTTGTGATGTTGAATCAGTTTTGTAAATACAGTATATTCGTAACCTCACGTACTGTGTTTTGTATAATGTTTACAGTGTGGTTACCAGAAATTAAACTGCAAGCAGGAGAGTTGATTCTGCCGAGTCACATTTGATGAGCGGTTAGCAGGTTGCTAATATATTTCTTATAAACAATGGACAGTAGTTGCGGCTGAGTGTGAAACGATTTTCATAAATAGCAAGAGTCAGCTAATGCGTTCACTTATAAAGCTGTATATTTTAACATAAAATCATAACCTGTGTAGCGTCTTAATTCCAAGTAAGGATGTTCTGATGTCTGTAAACAATGTGCATCTGTTACGACCTACGTTTACTGAGGACATTGTAAATGAGATAGCCCAAATTAATTTGGTCCTTAAACATTAAAGGTGCCCTGTGGCGTTTTCTTGTCAACAAGCAAAACTTATTTACATTCAGTGATTCTCAACAAAATGCATTATGTGCATCTTTGAGGTCTAACAAACGCGTTGAATGCATTTCCTTCCGCATGAAATATTTGTAAAGCCAATTTTAAAAATTATATATATTTTCTTTCTTTACATCCATGTTTGTGAACTGGCAGTCTTCTTCTTCTTCACCGTCTTTGCGGGAGCATTGCTACGCTTCTTTGTGCGTTATCGCCACCAACTGTTGATCAGCTGAATAGGGTGAAATCGGTCACCCTCGTCCTAAAAAAAAACATTGCTCCATAGCGCTACTAGCGGTCAAAAACCCGTTTGACATTTTGGGTTATATGCTGATTTCTACAGCCAGCAGCCAGTTGAATTAGCTTAGCACAAAGATTAGAAGCAGCTAGCCTGACGCTGTCTAAGGTCCTGTCTACACATATACGGATATTTTTCCCCTCCGTTTAAAAGGAAACGAAATTCTGTCCACACGACCTTTGTTTTACAAAATATCTCCGTCCACACTAGAACGCAAACGACTCCAACCGATTGCGGGCCAGTATGTGACAATAAAGGCTACATCAATGATGCGTTAATAATGTGTGGATGAGAGGCCAAAATGTAGAGGAAAATAATCACAAATATAATGATCTAAAATATCTGTATACGTGTACACGGGGCTTAAAGGTAACAAAATCCACCCACCAGCAACTCTAAAACTCACTAATTATGCCTTCATATCTTCTTTGTTTAATCCATACAAAAACCTAAGTGTAACAACGATAAATCACCATTTTAGGGGGGGTATGGGCCAGACTATTTCTTTGTTCTGAGCAGTTGCCAGGCAACCAGCAGTCAAGAAATAGTCGGGCAATTCCATGACTAGCTTTTTTTTCCCTGTTTCCAGTCTTTGTGCTAAGCTAAGCTAACTAGCTTCTGGCTGTAGCCTTTTATTCAACGGACAGACGTGATAGTGGTAGCGATCGATGTTCCTTTAACACCTTCAGTAACAAAACTGAGCCCCACTGAGGATAATTTATTACTGGTTTTCAGAGTCAAGATGCAGTAGGCACATTGATAAAAGGAGGCTTAAGCCTTGGGACACACCAGGAACGTCAGGAACGTCAGGAGCGTGGCGGCTGCGTCGCGTGGTGGCTGCGTGATACACGCGTCAGGCGTTCACACCAGCTGCATTTCAGCTGCGTGTCTGCTGCGTTTCTGCTGCTGCTGCTGCTGCTGTCAGCTCTTTCTTTCTACATAGAGTTTGCCTTTTAATGGCCATTTCATTTCATTATAAATATAATTTATATTTATTTTAGACCGAGAAAGGTTCAGAAACGTGTGGTAATTTGTAAATAATAGTAATAATCCAAAATTAAAACTCTGTACTATATTCATTCATGGAGTTCTTCAAGTCACTGCATGTTCTACAGCACTGTCCGGCACATATTTCAGAATAAAAGCCTTGTGTTAACAAATGAAGGAATTCTGTCCCTAAAAAAAACGCTTGAGGGCTTTTATTTTGAAATGAAAGCAGGAAGTGTTGTTTTTAAAATAAGTCTTTACTTTTTTTTCATCTCCGTAACATATTCTACAGATAGACCTCGAAACTGTAGTAAAGTCTTGCTGGTATGATTTCAATATACAGTCGTAAGATCACCTTCACTGTCTGTTGTTGCTGTGAGACGCGCGCGGCTCACGTCAAAAATAGGCGAGACCTCTATTCTCTACAAAAGACTTAGCTGGGACGCGCGTCTCACGCGGGCAGTGTGGCTGCTCTAACCTGTTAACATGGACGCCGAAATAAAAAACAACAGGTAACGCAGCCGCCACGCGCTCCTGACGTTCCCAGTGTGTCCACGCTGTAATAAAACAAGCCAAAAGATATTCATGCAGCCTTCACAAGCATGCAGTTCATTTACTGTTAACTACTAAAAGCATGAGAATGACTTGCTGCTCTTCTCTTGCTTTTCTAGAAACTCAGTAGCGGACTATTTTGCAGTTTCATCTTTGGATCTGTAAGGTCAAATGTCCTTAAATCCCAATGAGGTCCTTCTCATTTCATCTCGGAGTGGGTTGCACACAGTCGCTGGTCTTTCAGTCTTCAGGTGTTTTACTCTCTGATAGATCCTCAACCATTCCCTCCATATCCATCGCAGACTCGTCATACGCCTCAGTGCCCAGCTGTGATTGCTGCAGGACCTCTGGCACAGAGAAACTCTCCGCCGCCGCGACGTGTCCCAGGTTCTGGTTGGACACCACCTCCTCCATCACCACCCTCACTATGCAGCCAGAGCTGAGGCCCGTCCCAGAGTCAGGCTCAGGGTTCGTGGACTCCTGGATGTCAGCGGTCTCCGGGACATAATCCGTCTCCTCTGCGATCAGCGAGTCTTCCACTTCTTTTGTCGCTTCGTTCTCACCAGGACTTCCGTCCACTTCCTGCACTATCACGTTTCTTAGCTTTCTCTGCCGGGGGTTGTAGTTCTCAGTGCGTTTGTGGATTTGAATGTGTCGTCGCAAGTGGGCCTGGAAGAGGAAGCATGTAGAGATGTGAGGGTCAAAATTTGTCATTTAATCGTATGGTCAATTGACAGAAAATTAATCATCTAATATAAATAATAGTCATTTTTAGAAGAAGCCAAACACCCCCTAGTTTCAACTTCTCAAATATGATTGCTTTTCTTTCTCTTTTGTGAACTGAATGTAATCATTTTGGGGTTTTGGACTTTTGGTGTACAAAACAAGCCATTTTGAACATCATTTTTTTATTGAAGTTTATACTTTAGTTAGAAAGTAAAACAGACAAACTTAAAAGAAACGGTAACATAAGAATAATTATATTAAATAAATAGGAATTACAAATGAAATGTCTTCAACAGATCCCCATGGTTTAACTAGGAAAATGGCTGAATAAATAATTAAAATTAATATAA
Source organism: Adelosebastes latens (assembly GCA_916700685.1). Lineage (NCBI taxonomy): Eukaryota > Metazoa > Chordata > Actinopteri > Perciformes > Sebastidae > Adelosebastes > Adelosebastes latens. The sequence continues at coordinate 9,979 of CAKAKR010036868.1, forward strand.
TACAAAAGGGAAGAAAAGGGGGGGTCAATAGAAGACAAAACACTAAACTGTATAAATAAATAAAATTATTAGAATAATTATTCAAATAAGATGTTATTATGCAGTGTTTGCAGCTTGTTTACCTATTGTTAATGAGTAGGGGGGCTCTTCTCTTATCCAGATAGACATTATACATTTATTTTTGCAACTGTCATGTCATTTAACCAAAATGCCCCCCAAAAAAATCAGAGGTTTGAGATTCTCAAATTGGAATATTTACTGTTTTTCTTCATCTTCTATGATAATAAACTGAATATCTTTGGGGTTTTGGACAAAACAAGACATATCAGCTTTGGGAAACTTATTTGACATTTTATTGACTTATTCTGCAGTGTTGGGACACGATGAACAACATCACGCTAAAGCCACTAAACCCGTTCAGGCACATTCCCTGATTTAACTTCACACAAAGGCTACCATCCCTGTCCATAGAGAAGTGATTTAAAAAGGATTCCAGTGTGAATACCACTGAACGCTGACTGTGCACAGTGACACACCCAGCAGGTGTAGCAGCCTCAGTGGCCTAATGGATAAGGCACTGGCCTCCTAAGCCAGGGATTGTGGGTTCGAGTCCCATATGAGGTGTATAGCAGAGGAAGCGTGCTGGGCCCATAACCCAGAGGTCGATGGATCGAAACCATCCTCTGCTGTGTGTTTTCTGATATTTTATAGAGCTATATCAATCAATCCAGAAACAGACAGATTAACATACAGTGTAGATCATTGTTGCTTTTGAGCCTACCTGTCGAGTGAACTTGTAGCCGCAGTCGATACACTCAAACTTCCTCATGCCCTTATGGCGCCGCAGGTGAACGCGAAGTTGCTCCCTCGCTGGTGAAAACCACAAGAACAATCACATAAGGGAGTCCTTGCCTCCGTGCTCATCACATAATCAGCATGGTATATGTTACCTTTGAAGGTTTTGCCACATATGTGACAACAGTGTGGACGGCCCTCCTCGTGCTTGCTGGCCTTGTGGCGGACGAGGGCGCCTTTCTCTGTGAAGCGTTGCTCACAAACATCACAGCTAAACGGCCGCTCGCCAGTGTGCGTCCGGTGGTGTTTATCTAGACTGGCTGGTATTAAAAACACAATGATTAATACAAGAGTGTTTGGATTAATCTATAAATTAATCTATTAATCTAACCCAGGGTTTTTTTTAAAGTCCGACACTGTTCCCTCTCCCATTCTGAGACTTTCTGAGTCAAAAAATATATCGACTGCAACACAAAAAAAAGTTACTGTTGATGGATTTTGTCACTCTAATTACAATTTTACTTGTATTTGTAGAATAACCATGTTCTAAATGTTGGAACTACAATTCCTATAATGCTGTGGGGGATGTAAACAGGAAGTATAATGTTCCTGGGATTGAGTGAGTTACACAGTTGGCTACAACTTCAGTCCTGTCTTATTTTAGCATATATTTGTACTGATTTTGGCAAATTAGCACCATTAAAAGTATGCCGAATTGGCTATTGGCTATTTTTGTTTGCAATGTACCCATGGGTGTAGAGAAAACTACCACTGGATTACTTACTTACTGACACTGAAGAAAACTTAAAACAAGATGATTCTCAGGCAAGCTCTGGGGTTATCAGGAGCATCTTGTTTTCTGTTTCCTAGGCGGATTTATGGATGTTTATTCACGATGGACATCGGAGATAATGATCCTGTAAGTCATCCTGAATCTAAAAAATGTGTCTATCATGTCTGTGTGTTCTGATTCGACTGAGCGTGAGTGCAATTTTTGACTCAAACTGCAGCATTCGGGTTAAATAATTGCCTCCGTGAGCTGTGTGTCAGTGTGAGAATCTCTGATCTATTCAACATAGTTGTGTTCACAGTGATGAAGACGGCAGCAGACCGGGGAGGAAGGCCATTACCTTGCGTCCTGAAGGTTTTGCCACACAGATGACATTGGTAGGGCCTTTCACCACTGTGTATACGCAGATGCATGTTTAGGTTGTTCTTCTGGGAGAATGCGTGACCACATAGGTTACATACAAAAGGGCGCTCATTTCTGTAAAGCAAAAGAGAACAGAGACAAAGACTCAGAGACAATCCGCACAAATGCTATCACAGTTTCTATGAAAACTGATCTCCAAATTTACAGATATTCATGTTATTTAAAAGAAATGTTTTCCAGAGATGTTAGGTTCCTCTAGTCCAGGGGTTCTCAAACTTTTTTGGGGCCAGGGACGCCTTAAAGGGGAGAACATTTTCCAAGGACCTCCTCTTAATCGTAACACAGATTAATCTTACTATCATTTATACTCTTAGATGCCATTGGAACTATTTGTATTCTGAAACTTTTCAACCTAAATACTTCAGACCTGTTTCATAGTGATAAACAGAAACATATTTTAATTTAAATCACGTTAATCCCACTTTGTTTCGCCCTGATTTTCCAGGTGCTTTGTAGCTAACCAAATGTGGCTTTAGCTTGGTCGGCTTCATGGCTTTGTTCGCTAGCACCTGAGGACACATGACGCATTTTGGTCTCCCGTCGCGGTCGTCCTATTTCCTCAATTTAGCTAGTTTGGGCTTGGCGTCACTTGACGATACGGACTGACTCAAATATTTCTCCATACTGGCCAGCTAGCTAGCTGGCTAATAAACTAAGCTAAGCAGCGGCAAGAACTGATTCATGATTTTCTATTGGCCCAAAGCTAATGTGGGTGGGAGTAATGGACACAATATGCTTGTTTTATTGGCGCAAATGGTCCCCATCTGTAGATATGCACTTTTTAATGATACAGCACAGTTTTATAATTTACAGCTAATTATTCCACGGACCCCCTGACAGAGTGCCACGGACCCCTGGGGGTCCCCGGACCCCACTTTAAGAATCACTGCTATAGATCTATCTGATCAAACCAGACAAAGAAAACATGTTCTACTACCTGTGAATGGCTTTGATATGCATCTGCAGGCCATTTCGACTCGAGGCTCGATGGCCACACTCCTCGCACACAAACGGTTTTTCGCCTCGATGTTTGGCGGCTTCGTGCACACGCAGCTCCGTCCGAGTCAAGAAGGTTTTGGGGCACTGCGGACACTAAAAAGTACAAGATTGTTTTAACAGAATGAATACCACAGGCTTACTAGGATTCAAAAGTGGCTTTTAATGAAAATATAAAGACAACTGTGCAACTTCGCAACACAATTCAAACCATAAAGTCACTATTTACTGTAGGTACATCACCAGTAAGTCAAACTCTCATTGAAGGACAGTCAAGACAACTTACGGCATGTGGTTTGGGATAACCATGGACCTTCATCATGTGAATTGTCAAGTTTTTCTTGTGCATAAACTGTTCAGGACATGTTGAACACTGCAAAAAAATGACTCCATGTCAATGAAGATATTGTTTAGAACTCATTTTACATCTCATATAATCTAGGGATGCACCGATCTGACTTTTTCAGTCCCGATAGCGATACCTGGGCTTTGGGTATCGGCCGATACCGAGTACCGATCCGATACCAGTGTTTAATTAATCAGCTGTGTGCCTCACTGTGTGGAAGTGACTGGGATCATTCTTTTATGTGTAAGGCAACATCAGGCCTGACTTAAGCATTGCTTTCTTAACTTAAAACAAAATGTAACGAATAAATACCTAGATACAAATTTACTGAATTATAAATCATACACCAGCAACTTGGTAAAAATGTTTCAAAATTAACAGGAATTACAATTCAAGTGTAAACCTTTTAATGCAGCAACAAATTGGTCAAAACTTAAACAGTATATAATGTATATAGTATATATCGATATATACTATATACAGTATATATCGGTATCGGTGCATCCCGGATATAATATGTTTGTTCTGTGTTTATGAGGCTGTACCTTGTGAGGCATATTTCCTGTGTGGGACACGACGTGCAAACGTAGCTCCTCTTTTCCGTTAAATGTCGAGGAGCATGTAACGCAGGTGTACGTCTGTAATTTGAACACAAACACTGATGTTACACTCTCTAGGATCTTACTTGATACTGAAGACTTTTTAATTTAGAGATGCTCACTTGTACTTTGGCACAGTCTCTGATCTCATGCAGCAAAAGATTCTCCTTCCTGAAGTACCTCTTTCCACATTTAAGGCAACCAAAGGGCCTCTCCCCTGTATGCCGCCTACGGGGAAAAAGACATATTAGTGGCTATTCTTTCAACAGTAAAACAAAATACTGAAGTCGTATACCTGTTGTGGACTTTGAGGTAGTATTTGCTCTTGAAGGATTTGTCACAGGTGGGACACTGCACAGAGTCCTTCTTGGACTCTTCTTCCGCAGCCTCGCCGTTCTCGTTTTTCTCTGTTTTACTCTTGCGCTTCCGTGCCGTTGACGTGGACGGGGCTGAGGAACCGGGCTCTTCAACGGGCACGTACTCCTCATCTGTGTCTTCAGTGATCTCCCCAAAACCCCCCACATCTTCTTCTTCATCTTCTTCTTCCCCCATTACCTGGCTGACACCATTGTCATTTATGTAAATCTGCAAGTCAGGCATCTGCAAATAGCATAAAAAAAAGTGTCATCATGATAAACACCATATTCATCTTTAAAGCAGCAGTAGGCAAGATTGGAGCAAACATGATTAAAAATTAAAAGTTATTTTTATAAAACAGTCACTATATCGTGACAGTAACAGAGACAGGTAATTTGAAAAAGAAATCATGTGCCTCTGTGTCCTCCGGTGCTCTTAATGGCATCTGCAAGATTTCATAGACCGAAGGAAAACAACCAATCAGAGCTGAGCTGGAGCCTTGCCGTCTCTGAGCAGCTGTCAATCACTCGCAAACTCTGATCAAATGGTCAAACTAGGCAGCGCTGATCAAATATTAATTAATATTCTGTTACTGTAATGCCTATTTCTCACCTCAAATGTTTTCAGAAAGATCTTGTAGTGTACTGTTTAGCTGTAAAATGAGACACAAAGCACCGCCCACCAGCGGGAGCAAACTTTTTCATTTTACAGCTAAACAGTACACTACAAGATGTTTCTGAAAACATTTGAGGCAAGAAATAGGCATTACAGTAAAAGAATATTGATTCATATTTGATCAGTGCTGCCTAGTTTGACCGTTTGATCAGAGTTTGCGAGTGATTGACAGCTGCCTCCGTTGAATGAACAGCCAATAGGAACGCTCTCTCTCTCTGAAATGATCTGTGAGTGGCCAAAGTCTCCCGTCACGGGCTAGATTTTTTAAAGCCTGAAAACAGAGACATGAGGAGGTGCAGAAGTCTTCTCAGAGCACTTGAATTACAATATGCTGAAAGGTAATAATGGAATTTTCACCCAACGATGCCAAAAATATTCTGCCTACCCCTACTTTAAAATGATCTTTGTTTGCTTGCAGTTACATGTAGTAGTAAATGTCCGATCACTGTAATACTCATGTATTCTACCTCAGATTCACCAGTTGGCTCATCTGGGTTTTCGTTCTCCACAGCACAGTCACCACTTTCTGTCTCTGTGGGAATGAGTGGAGCCTTCTTGCCGGCTTTTTCAGGAGCTGTAAAATCAGTAATGGGGCTCTCATCAGTCACCAGTCGCCTGGGGCCCTTCACTACACGACCAGAGCGGGTGGTGGTGGTGGTGGTGGTAGTAGTGGCCATGCTACAATCGGCTATGGCAGTATCAAAGCTGGACTCATCTTTTGTGATTGTAAGCAACTCCTCTTCTTTGACCAAACAATGAGGGGTCGTATCTGATGCAGACTTTCTAGGTCTGCCTCTTTTGCGCTTGACAGGCTTGATAGGATCCACAGAAGCGTCCTTGAACTGCTGACAGAGTGTGAGCGCCTCTGGCACACACAGGCTGGCTGCTGCATGCTGCACCTTCTCCAGGTTGTCAGGATCCAGCTTCAGCTCCCCAGTGTAGACGAAGTTCAGGAGCAGCTCCAGGCCGTCGTTGGGGCATTCCTGCAGGCAGAACTCCATGCACGGTGCAACGGGCATGTTGGGCTGATGGAACATCTCACTGAAACAGGCGAGGATGCTGCGATGGGCCAAGTAGACAACCCCACCTCCCACATTCAACACTGCATCACAAAACCTCCCTACCGCCCTCTGCTGGTTCAGAGAGGACAGGACGCGCTGTGCATGGCTGCTCTCTGCTGCAGGCATCCCTCCGGTTTCACTGTAGTCTGCTGCTGCCTAAGACACGTGGACATTACACTTTATATGTATATATACATTTATGCACAGTTTACAATAACAGTTTAGATTAGATTTAGAAAATAGTTAAAAAAAAACCATAATTTCCCAGAGCCCAAGTTGACATCTTCAAATTCCTTGTTTTATCTTGCCATCAGTTCAAACCCAAAGATGTTCCTTATACTACCATATATATGTCAAAGATAAGTAGCAAATGCTCACATCTGAGAAGATTTTTTTTTTTTTAAATGTTTGGTATTTTTGATCGAAAGAAATGAGTGAACAATTATCAAAATAGTTGCAGATTAATTTGATGTCTTTCTGTATGAAGAACGTATATGTATCTATCTATTTTTCACCTACTTGCCTGTACATAATAGTTGCATGTTATGTCTGCTTATCTCTGTGTCCTTGCCGTAGCTGTATGTGTATCCTCTTAGAGCTGAAAACAATTAGTCAAATAATTGATTAGTCTATCATCAGAACTAACAGAACAACTATTTTGATAATCAATTCATTGTTTAAATCCTTTTCTGAAGCCAAAATGGCGAGAAATGCTGGTTTCAGCTTTTCAAATGTGAGGATTTGTAGCTGTTATTTGTCTTATGTGATAAAGAACTGAATATCTTTTGGTTTTAGACTGATGGTCAGATAAAACAAGATGAATCAATACTGAAAATAATCTGTACTTTTGCATCTAAGCACACTGAGAGCCAGTGGAAACCAGAGTCCCATTTATTGTACATGTATGTCCAACATAATATAAAGCAAGTTAAGATATAACTTAATTTATCCTGAGGGAATTTGACGTGCAGCAGTTGCAGTACAAAGTAGGAAAAAGTGCAAATAGCCTATATAGAGTGCAAATATAAAATATAACATATCAAATATCAATAAGGTGCAAATCCTAAATACATACAATGCCAAAAATATAAACCACTTAATGGTAAGGACCATAGTATGAGAAGTAACAATAATTCTGATAATTTCACATCTATATGGTTGCAAATACTTGTATAGAGTTTATTTGAAAATAACATAAAACATTAACATTATTATTATTAATAACATTTTGAATAAGTGTTGAATATTTAAGAGAGCTGTACTTTTGCATCTAAGCACACTGAGAGCCAGTGGAAACCAGAGTCCCATTTATTGTACATGTATGTCCAACATAATATAAAGTAAGTTAAGATATAACTTTATTTACCCTGAGGGAAATTGACGTGCAGCAGTTGCAGTACAAAGTCGGAAAAAGTGCAAATAGCCTATATAGAGTACAAATATAAAATAATACAAACAAATATGAAATATAACATATCACAACTTAAGGGTAAGGGCCATAGTATGAGAAGTAACAATAATTCTGATTCTGATAATTTCACATCTATATGGTAGCAAATACTTGTACTTTTATAGAGTTAATTTAAAAAGAACCTAAAACATAGCATTAACATTATTATTAATAACATTTTGAATAAGTGTTGAAGTATTTAAGAGAGCTTGATATCACTTTAAGTTATCCACTTCTTACAAATTAAGCTCACTGAATTACATTTAAGTCAATGTTAGCTCATAGCTACATTAAATATATTGATTATTAAATTAAAACATTGCTAGTATATTGCTCATATTGCTGCTGTTGACACTGCTTAAAATAAAATGATTGCAAACCCCTAGCTACCTGCGCACCTCGACGTTTATTTCCTAGCACATATTTTAAGACGCTCCCTTAGCATGGTACACATCTGAGACTCACATCTGCACCTGATGAAAACTGATTATTTATCTCTTATATTGTTGAGAAGCTGCACCTAATTCGGATGCACTCTAGATAGGTTGAAAACGTAGCAAAGCCGCTGCATTTACCTTGTTTTCGTTTCTTGTAGGCCCCTAAAACTGCAAAAGGAAGAGGATGTGACGCTGTCTATGCGACTGAACTCCGGGAAAAATGCTTGTTGTCCATTTATTAAATATCCACATGCAACACCAGCAACAATAAAAACAGCCACAAATGTAATTATTATTTGTAGCTATATTACGTTTTTGTTCATTTTTACTTGTGTGTGAGTAGGTTAAATAAAGTGGAATAGTTTTGCTTAATGACATAAACGTAAATAATAAAACTCCGTGTTAAGCTATAGTCGACCATCCAGACGGTGAGAGCTGCTGGCTCCTCACACACATGTTAACTAGCTAGCGTGTTAGCACCGCTGTAGCAACAGTAGGACAGCTCCTCGGCTTCACTTTAACCAGTTTATAAATGTGTCCCAGTTAATAACATAAACAGGAGTCACCTCTACAGTACTGCGGTGTTTTGTTCACAAAGCGGGGGGTAAGTTTAACTCCTTCTGGATGCATCAATATGAGCTAGCAGTTAGCATAGCTGTCAGGTAAAGTTTAACATGCATTGTGTCTCATTGCTTCTTCTTCTTTATATGTGTATGTGTTTATTAATTACTCTATAAGAAGACAGAAGACTACATTATAGAAGTATAATGTTATAGGTATAGGTCCGTCTTAGCATGGTTAGCTTAGCTTTCTACTGCTTTCCATTTCCTGCTAAATCAAGCTAACTCTGGCTAATCTGTTTTTATAATAAATACTGTTATAGTGGTGGGAAGTTACTATCCTTAGTTAGGTAACGTTACATTTAACGTTACTCAAGTACTGTACAATTTTGAGGTACTTCTTGAGTATTTCCATTTTATGCTACTTTATTCTTCTACTTCACTACAATTCAGATGTAAATGTTCTGCTTTTTTTACTCCACTACATTTATTTTTTATTTTTTTTGCTCAAAGTCTTTTTATTGGAATTCTGTACAAAATCCAATAAATCACAGAAATAACTGTATAAACAAATTATATCCCCCCCATCCCTATAACAATATTACTGCACCATTAAATAAGCAGAGTTAATTTCATAAACAATTACATTTATACTTATAACTGAGTTAAATCCGATAGCAACATAAATGAAACATATACAAAACAAAATTAAAAAAAATAATTAAAAAAAGGAAAGGGAAGGACAAAAAAACCCAGAAAAAATAAGTAAATTTAAAATAATAATAATAAATAAATTTTAAAAAACTAAGTATAAGTTGTGAATTATATGTAATATGGGGTCAGCAGTTTTAAACTACATTGCCACTACATTTATTTAATAACATTTATTGAATAATAGTTACCACCTACTTTTCAGATTCAGAATAATAGGACATAATATAACCAACAAACTAATGATGATGTATCATTATAGGTTAAGATAAGACTTTTTATCCCCGGTGGTTAATTCACAAACTACCCAGGATTAGCTATGTGCACACATTAATGCATCAACAATTTGCATAATGAGTACTTTTACTTTTGATACTTTTAAGTGCTTATACTTTTGTACTTTTACTTAAGTACAATTTTGAATGCAGGTCTTGTACTTGTAACAGAGTATTTCTACACTGTGGTATTTGTTAGTTTTACTGAAGTACCTAAATGTTTTTATTTATAAATAATTAAGATAAAAAATAATAAAAAATGTACTTGATTTTTTTTTTTCTATCTTGTGATATGCATTTTATATATTCTATTTTCATCGTTTTTTTGTTAAATCTTATTTTAATTTTATTATCTAGTGTGTCTTATTTTCCATCTCATTTACCATTAATAATTAGGGCATTTTATCCCTGTATATATATGTTCATTATATGTCTATTTTCAGATGAAGCAGCAATTTTTTTTTATTGTAAGGCACTTTTAGTGGCATTTCTTGTATGAAAGGTGCTATACAAATACAGTATCATCATTATTATTATTATTATTATTATTATTATTAAGTAAAAGATCTGAGTACTTCTTCCAGCACTGGTCATCGCTGAATTAATTAGTGAATGATAATTTGTTGCCATTCTTTGTTCGCAGCGTTAACGTTGTGGTGACACCTGTCCTTTCAGATGCTAATTTTCTTGCCTCTCTCTTTGCAGGCTCCCCCCTTTTGTTTTTCATCAGCACCCACATGAATAATTGTTGATTACAGGATCATGAAGGTGAATAAACCCACCCAGGTTAAGGGCCAAGCTAAATCTCAGAAATGGAAGGATGTGAGGGGCAAACGGTGCCGGCCTCCCATCACTTCCTCAGAACTCAACTCGAGTCCTGTCGTGGCCATGATGGCAAAGGAGTACCAGGCGTCTGTGAAGAAAAAGCCCACCGTCAAGAGATTGAAGAGTAAGACAAAGCCCGTCTCTGACTCCAAGAAAAACACTCCTCAGTCTGGATTAAAGAAATCTCATACTCAGGCTAATGGAAGTTCAGCATTTACAATGGACGACGAGTCAAATGACTCGCAGGACTGGAAGGAGTATTCCCAGTCCATTCATGGGAACGGTGTGGCGACCTCCGGTGCCATGGAAGATGTACGTCCGGGTAGACTGGAGGGAGAGTCCCTCCATTACTGTGCAGGGAGAAATGATCAACAAAACCATGCAGTACTTGTCATGCAGAAGGATCAGGTATGCTTCAGGATATTTTGGTCTGGCAACAATTGAGATGTGTTTTTTTTTTAAGCCATTTATTTGACCGAGCATTACATTACTCTCCCACAGACCCTGTGTTTCCGTGGGAAGTGCTTTTTGACCTGTCTCTACGGTCGGGTAGAAGTGATGGGGTTCACCATTGAAGAAGGCCAGCAGTCATATCCACTGTTCTCCCCTGCCTCACATTGTCCACTAACCATTAGAGCTCTGGAAAGCTCTGATCACTCCAGAGATGACAAAACCGAGGCCTCACCCATCCTCCGAAAGTATCTGCCAGGAGGTAAACACATAAGCATGCTTTGCTGCTATGTTATAATAAAGTGATGTAATTATTGTATATTCATTTTTGCATATTTGCGTTTAGGAGTTATTTGGTTACAAAATACTGGGCTGCGTATTAGGAAAAGATTGCAATATGAATATGAACTATGTTTTTCTGTCCTTAAACCCTTTGAATGTGCGTTTTGCAGCATCACGGAAGAAGTTGCTAAAAACAATTACATCAAACTCGTCCATCATCCTACTGGAACCCATGGAGACGCCTCTCACACGGTTTCTGTCAAGCTTCTCAGATCTCAGTGAATTATTCAGCCCCCCGATGGTGAGTTGACTGATATTTGTACATTAAAGCTGAAGTAGGCAGATTGGCGCAAATATGATTAAAAAAGGTTATTTTTATAAAACGGTCACTATATCCTGACAGTAGTGCATGAGACAAGTTATCTGAAAACAAGACTCGGTCAAAACCGATTATATGTCTGGACCGTGTATGGTCAGTCTGTGAATTTGTGGCTAAATTGTTATACAAATAGTCAGTGGTCATGTCTATAATGTCAAATCCAGCGGTACATGTTCACCACGTCCGGTGAGGACACTAGGGGACGCGCTGCTCCACTCAACTGGCCGTTCAAGCGGTGACTTATCCGATCGTGAAATGCACCTGATTTGTCCCTGGTTTTCTGCTTGCCGTTTCAAACAGGAAACAACATGGCGGCCAGCTCATAATTTTTCTGTTATTCTGTCTAAACTATCCACCAAAATCTACTTCTGAAAACGTGTCGCACTGGACGGGTTCATTTGCATAAGGACTGTTTCCGCCATTACATTTTGAAAGAGAAACAGCCAATGAGGGAACTCCACCACTCAGCCGACCAATCGTGTAAGGTCATCACTCAGTCAGTCACTCAGTGACAGACTTTTGCGTTTGTAGGGCTGGCCCTCTGCGGTCCAGACAAAAATCATGTGCCTCGGTGTCCTCCGGTGTTGCTAATGGCATCTGCAAGATTTCACAGACCGGAGGAAAACAACCAATCAGAGCCGTGCGTCCAGCTGCCGTCTCTGAGCAGCTGTCAATCAGTCGCAAACTCCGATCAAACGGTCAAACTAGGCAGCGCTGATCAAATATGAATCAATATTCTGTTACTGTAATGCCTATTTCTCACATAAAATATTTTCAGAAACATCTTGTAGTGTACCGTTAGCTCTAAAATGAGAAAGTTTGTGACCCGGCAGCCATGTTGAGATCAGTTGAGGAAATACCAAGCACTGCCCACCAGCCGGAGCAAACTTTCTCTGAAATGACCTGTGATTGGCCAAAGTCTCCCGTCACAGGCTAGATTTTCTAAAAATCTGCAAACAGAGCCATGAGGAGGTGCAGAAGTCTAGTTTTCTCTCAGAGCACTTGAATTACAATATGCTAAAAGGTTATTATGGAATTTTTGCCCAATGATGCCAAAAATACTACTACTTCCGCTTTAAGCTACTGTCAATATTCAGCTAATCACAAGAAGTTAAACTACACTGAGTGTGGAATAGAGCTGGAATCAGGAGATGATGAAAACTTGAGCAGAATTCATGTATAGGTTAAGGTTTAGGTCATTTCGAAAGATCAATCTTGCACATGTCTAACAGAAGCTTTTCCACTCGTAGAGTGAACTCATGTCAGCTGTTCTCGACACACCACTCAATGGTCTGGGTATGATTCCCCTGGCCACAGCCATCGAGGGCCTGAAAATGTCAAAGACCTACAGAGATGCTCTTAACACGGTTGTCAGCGCCTGCAGAGGTAAGCTCCTTTTTAGACACGCAACTCGTTACGTGAATGTTATGGCAATTTTACACGTCAGTCTCATGTCTGCAAAAGGTTAAAGGGGAACTACGGCCATTTTCAAAATTCATACATGTTATTCCTATGGTCTAATACAGTGCAAAATATTAGTCAACATAAACAACTCTCTCCCAAATCCAAAAACTAGTGTGCTAAAACACAAACTTGTGATGTCATAGGGTATTAAGTGTGGAACTGCTCCATAAACAATGAAAAAAGTTAAAAGATGTTACAGATGACACTGAAAGCACCTAGGGAAATGTTCCGAGTATATGGGTACTTTTTCAGTTTCACAACTGAGAACACTACAATCTGCTCATTTATAGGGGACATGGATGGTATCGCAGTCATCCTTGTTTGTGGTTCCAAGAATGTGGGCAAGTCGACGTTCATCCGCACCCTCATCAATACCTTACTAAATCAGTAAGTTCTCATTTGTATATATTAAATGTATACTGATATTTTGTGATAGTTTTATACTTATATGCTAGATTTGTATTCATAGTGCATCCTTTTTATCATGATCTGGTATATATTGATATGATACCTGTGTGCTTGGTTATTCTGTCTCTTTATTTGTTTGTTGTACTCAATTGCAATTTGCTGCATCCATTTATTTTATTTTATTGATTATTTAGCAGGGAAAATGAGCAATACTTATATTGTACCAGCTCTAGTTAAAATCTCATTTTTCATCTGTAGTCCCGGGGCGGACATTGACCTAATATTCCTAGAGGTCATTACAGTTCATTTTCAGACATTAAAGTAGTCTGTATCAGATACAGGATGATAGTACGTTGTAGTGTTTTTTTGATAGAAAACTAAATGTGTGTGTGTGTGTGTGTGTGTGTGTGTGTGTGTGTGTGTGTGTGTGTGTGTGTGTGTGTGTGTGTGTGTGTGTGTGTGTGTGTGTGTGTGTGTCTAGCACTACTAGTGTAGATTATTTGGAAGGTGACCTCGGTCAAACAGAGTTCACCCCCGCTGGTTGCCTGTCTTTGTCGACTGTCAGAGAACCACTTCTGGGTAAGTTTTAATCCTCCTGTTACTCTGAGGTCTTTAAATGTTATATTTAACACACATGGTTCACAGCATACTTTTAGTAGATATTAATAAGTGTATTAAGAATAGTTCAACATTTTGGGAAATTTGCTTATCCGCTTTCTTGCCAAGAAACAAGGAGAAAAAGCTAGTCTTGCGCTATCCTTTTTCATTTTTTTCTTTTTTAATATACAATTTTTATTTAATTTTTTTGCATTTTCAACACAGAGAAAACAAAACAGTATGCGACACATAAAGCTCAGAGATATACATATGTAAATATATAGGCGACTAGAACATTTGCTCATGATTGTCCATAGTTAGTCGCGATTAATGCAAATTAATCGCACATTTTTTATCTGTTCAAAATGTACCTTAAAGCAAAATTTGTCAAGTATTTAATACACTTGTCAACATGGGAGTGGACAAATATGCTGCTTTATGCAAATGTATGTATATCTTTGTTACTGGATATTAATTTACAGCACAAAACAATGACCTATATTGTCCAGAAACCCTCACAGGTACTGCATTTAGCATAAAAAAATATGCTCAAATCATAACATGGCAAAGTCAAGCCCAACAGGCAACAACAGCTGTCAGTGTGCTGACTTGACTATGAAAATTTAGCGTAAGTTTGGAGCGTTAATTAGCCTCCTTTTCGACAAGCTAGTATGACATGGTTGGTACCAATGGATTCCTTAGGTTTTATAGTATGACGCTATGTTTCTTCCCTCTAGCTTTAAAAATTAGCCTGCTACAACCGCCGAAATTGCAAGTTGCGTTAATGCGTTAAAGAAATTAGCATTAAAACGAATTACGCATTATTATCGCGTTAACTTTGACAGCCCTAATGTAAATACATCCCTTGTACATGTACATATAGTAGCTTGGTTCTCACCAACCGTAACAAAATCCGCCTACCAGCACCTGTGAATTAACATGTTATATGGTTATAGGGTTATATGGTGGACTCTTTCTTGGCTGTAGCTTCATATTTACCGTACAGACATGAGAGTGGTATCAATCTTCTTGACAAAAAATGTGAATAAACCTATTTCCCAAAATATCGAACTATTCTTTTACTATTTATCTGAACAGTTTTTGCCATGTGGGATTTGTGGACTTATGTTGAGTTATTTTTCAGGTCCTCCTTTCACACATCAGTGCACACCAGAGCACATGATTTACTATGGTGATGCGTCATGCGAGACGGACTTAGAACGCTACCTGGAATCCCTTAAATCCTTGTGGCGTAGACGCTGCCAGAACAGAGAGACTCCCGTCATAATCAACACCATGGGCTGGGTCAAAGGTCAGCTCAGGCTACCCTCTCTGACAGAATATGAATAACTTTAAATATACTCACTGTAAACGGTGTCTGATCGTGTGCTTGATTGGGGCTGTCCACAGGATTTGGATTTCAGCTGCTAGTGGACATGATACGCGTCTTCCCCGTCTCGCACGTCGTCCAGCTCGGTCACAGCGGCGTCACGCAATGTCCCGCCCTCACTCCAGAGTTCCTGAGGACGGCACAAGGCTGCCAGACGCACCCACCTGCCCAGACGGCTCTGGACGAGTTCACGGAGAGCCACACTCCCCCCACAAGTTACACTCACATGATTGTACAATCAGAGTTTCAAGCAGCGGGGCGCCAAGGAACAGCGTGAGTACACCACTGTGTGCCTATGTTGGCATTAACATGAAAAAGCTTTCATTATGACATCATTAACTGTGGATGCAATGTATTTGACAGGAAACACCAGCGCACTAATGAGCACAGAGAGCTGTCACTGCTGGCCTACCTGAGTCAGCTGCAGTCTTCTGATCCCGGACCAATCAGACCTCTACACACCCTCACCCCGTATCAGGTACATAACAGTCATGATGCTGCACTTGTTTTCTCGATAGAAGTCCCAGTTTTTTTGTTGCCAGAATTTAAACTTGTCTGAATTGTGCAATTTGTGGTACAGTAAAAAAAAAAGTTTTTTGCAATCCTCTCTGATTCATCATTCATCATCATAATCTTCTCCAATGAAATATAATAGATATTTACAGTAAAAACTGGTGTTTTAGAGGAAATAGTGACACCCTGAAAGACGTTATCAACAACAAGCAGGCTGTTCTCATACACAGTTCATAGCTATACCTAAGAAAAGTAATGCACTGTAATTCGTATATATCCCACAAAATCAATTTATATGTATTCCACGTAATCGTGAACCAGGAAATATAAAGAACGACGATCGCCGTGTAGGGAGGAGGTTAGGGTGGATGGATGGGTCAAAAACACCAGACTTTCGCCCAGTAGACCGACATTCGTTTCCCGGTGAAACCAGAAGTCAGCGTTGATTCATTTGTCACGTAACTTACGTACTTAAGATACGCCAATTCCGGTGTTATTTTAACCCAAACCACGATCTTTTCCTAAACCTAAATAAGTAGTTTTGTTGCCTAAACCTAACCAAGTGTTTTCCTGTGAAGATGGAAGTTTATTTTGAAAAGACTGGAGCAGAAATTGACGCTGGGACATTCGTAGGAAAACGCACGAAAAATTAGGAATAACTTTTCGTAAGATATCATATATAACCGTTGTATGAGGTTATGTTGCAACAAGTGATGTTGAATCATATACTCTGTATCTGCCAGTCCCAGCATTTAAAGAAAGTTTGGCATTTTGGGAAACATGCTTATTTGTTTACTTGCTGAGGGTTAGATGAAAAGATGGAGGCTCTCATGTCTACTGGAAACAGGGAAACTTAGCTACCTCTGTCCAAAGTTTAAAAAAAATTCACCTGTCAGTACCTGTAAATTTAACTTGTGTTAAAAAGTACCTAACCTTCTGGCCCCTAGGTGCCCCACACAGCAGTGGCTTTAGGTGTGATCCATTGCAATGTGGAGCCCAGTCACATGTTTTATGCTGCCAATGCCAGTCTGGTGGGACTCTGCTGCCTGGCGGAGAAAGTCACAAGCAGGGGAGGCCCAGTCCTGCTGTCGCAGGCTCCCATCGGCCCATGTGTGGGCTTCGGTACGTATCCTCTCTGGCCTTTTGTATGAATACTCAAATGAATATGTAGTTTGATCCCTTAACTGTTTTTTTTTGTTTTTTTACTTTGGCTTCACCTCCTCATTATTTGGGTTTCCACAGACATTACTGCTAGATGTGTAAAAATATCAAATTAACCTATATTTTTTCCTGAATTTTTTTTTTTTTAATTTTCTTCTGACATTATGTCCACATGTATGAAAATAGTGAAGTGGTAATCTTTTTCCTTTGCCACAAACTGAGCACCCTTGGTGAATAACTTAAACGACCATAAAGCATTGAAATTACACAAAATAATTCATGTTTTATATGTTTATATAGGCTATGCGTGAACAAATACATTATTCAATATATATTCCCTGTTAGACCTCTGATGAACAAACTCCAATAACACAAATCCAAACAGTTTCTGTCGGGGATATCAGTTCACATTCTCATTAATTTCATAAATCTCATAAATTCTCATAAAAAAATCATAAAGTGATAAAACAATGTTAGTATGTTTTAACAGGGCCCGAGGTCTCCAGGAACCCCAAACAGAACATTAGGGTTCAAGTGATTGCTCTTGGTTGATGTATTGAAATGTCAAAATTCGTGTGTATTGACATACAAATGTGTACATACATTCCAGGTGTGGTTCGAGGTATCGACATGGCGCGAGGTCTGTACTTTTTGCTGACGCCTGTAGATCCCTCCATCCTTCGTAAGGTCAACTGTCTCCTCGTGGGGGCGATATCGCTGCCTTCCTGCATCCTCACAACACAGGTCAGGAGACACAATACACTTAAAACGACATTATGTGCCTCGCTTTGGCATATAAAGTTACATATAAAGCTTATATTTACCATGATGGTACCTTTTTGTCTGTGTTTCAGCCTGGCTTTGAAGGAGACATGCCCTATGTCACTACAGACTACAACTTTGATCTCCCTGGTGCAGGAAAGCTGCGAGTCTTCAAGGGAATGACGAGACCCAGTCAAACGGGGAAGCAATGACATTTTCTACACAGCATCGGTTTATTGCCCTTTACCCTTCCTGACTGGTGTCTCACGCCAAACCAGTCAGGGTTGGCCTTTGAATGTACAGAACTGAGGTTGAGCAGGACAGTTTTTTTATGTCAAGATTCAGGAGGAGATGGCTGCCTTCCTGTTGCTGGACTCAAAACCTTCTACTGTACGTACTCTTGATGGCGCTGTGAAGGAGTTACTGTCACACGGACAATAATATCACACTTTGTACTTAAAGCTCTTGTTTTGTGTCTATTATTTGTGTAGTTGGCATTCCAAAGCTGCAAGTGAAAACAAAAACCTGCCAGATATTAAAGGAGAAACACCTTTTGCTCAGACGTTGTGGTTTTCTTGCTTCCAAGTGCTGTTTTAGACCAATATTGTTATTTGTTTTACAGTCATATAGTCATAGATCCTTGTAGATTTCAACCAGGCAACGGTAATTTAACCAGTTTATTACAGTATGCAGTATAGTCTCTCATTCAGACAGTTGTAAAACACCCACTGCCAAGACTTTACATGGTGTTTCTGCTTACATCCAACATTCAAGTAAAGAACAGGGCAGAGTTAAAGCAGCAGTGGGTAGAAATGAAGCAAATATGATTGAAAAAAGTTATTTTTATAAAACCGTCACTATATAGTGACAGTATAGAGACAGCTAATTTCTTTTAAAAAATCGTGCCTCCGGTGTCCTCTGTGTCCTCTGTGTCCTCCGGTGCTCCTTATGGCATCTGCAAGATTTCACAGACCGGAGGAAAACAACCAATCGGAGCCGAGCTGGAGTCTTGCCGTCCCTGAGCAGCTGTCAATCACTAATGTCTATTTCTCACATCAAATGTTTTCAGAAACATCTTGTAGTGTACTGTTTAGCTGTGAAATGAGAAAGTTTGTGACCCGGCCGCCATGTTGAGATCAGTTCAGGAAATACTAAGCACCAGCCGGAGCAAACTTTCTCATTTTACAGCTAAACAGTACACTACAAGATGTTTCTGAAAACATTTGAGGCGAGAAATCGGCATTACAGTTACAGAATATTGATTCATATTTGATCATCCCTGCCTAGTTTGATCGGAGTTTGCGAGTGATTGACAGCTGCCTCCGTTGAATGAACAGCCAATGAAATGACCTGTGATTGCCCTAAGTCTCTCGTCGTGGGCTAGATTGTTTTTAAAGCCTTGAAAACAGAACCAAGAGAAGGTGCAGAAGTCTAGTTTTCTCTCAGAGAACTTGAATTACAATATGCTGAAAGGTTATTATGGAATTTTTGCCAAATGATGCCAGAAACATTCTGCCTACTGAAGCTTTAAGGAGGAATCTTTCACATGACATTTCCTGTGAATCTGAAGCCCATTTTGTCAGTATTGTCCTTTAATGCCAGTGAAAGGGTTTACAGAAATGGCTCTATTTTTTATTGCTGACTAACTCTGTATTAACTGCTGTACGTCTGTGTCTTGTGTTATTAAAGTGACAACAAAGGTGGTCCTGCACTTATAGGTCATTCAATACATTTTGCAATGAGTTTACAATTTCTTATGTAGGCCTTTGTGAGATATAAAAGCTAGAATTTAAGGACTATTTTGGTTCTTGCTGCTCACTAATGAACCTCTAGGGGGCAGCAAATGTACATTGAGATTTTGCTCCAAACAGCGGATGTTCACTCAGAAAAAGTCTCAGGGGCAGTAATAAAAACTGTCAAGACACTGGTCTAATGCTGAATAACTTCAATGTTTTTGTGTTTTTAAAAAAAAAAATAGCATATCAAGACTAATTCAAGAAATCACAAACCTCATCAGAACGACTTGTAACTGTACGTAGACTGACCTTTAAAATGATCTGACTGAGAATGGAAGGAGTGCTCGGTCGTAAATCCACTCACACACACAGCGAAGAATTGCTAATTTGTTAAGTGGGCTGTTTTAACAACCCCTCTCTGCCCCCCTCGCTTCTCTTTGTTCGCCGTTCCCCGCCTCTTTATTGAGGGTGGGAGCACACAAACACAACACAGCCACATTTTGGCTGCGTCATTGTTTTGGCTTGGTCAGGTCAGATGTTTTCCCATCGACCTCATGCAGACCAAAGAGAGATCCCAATGTAGAGGTGACGCTAGACTGTCAACGTCAATCAGTGTTTCCCAAAGCCCAAGACGACGTCCTCAAATGTCTTGTTTTGTCAGCAACTCAAAGATATTCAGTTTACTGTCATAGAGGAGTAAAGAAACCAAAAAATTTTCACATTAAACAGCTGGAATCTGGAGAATTTACTTTTTTCTTTCACCTCAGCTAAGCTCACACTGCTGTCTCTTCCTGTCAAACAAGTGATAAGTACCTCACCTCCTCCACTGCTGCAGAGCTCCATCTAACCCTCACTATGAACCCTCAGTCATCAATGTCCTTATGGCTGTTCCTCCATCAAACACCAATCAAGACCAACGTTGGCAGAGAGACTCAGAAACCGAGACAGAAACAAACAGCAGAGACAACAAGAGATTCACTCGTTTTAAAGTAAAACGTTGTTGGTGGAAGATGACATGCCACTAAATCCATCTGAGAAGTTAGAGGGAGGTCAGAGACCCTACTCACTGTCATGAGGACCTTCTAGTCGATGGTTGTTTTGCCCGGCCTGGCTCTCTGTCCCCGTCCCCAGCTCCTGCTCACATCCTCAGGCCATGCACTCTCCTCTCCCTCCCCAGACCTGCCATCCTCAGACCATCCATTGGATGCCCTCACACTCTTTTGCCAGTCCTGGTCACCTGACATCCCCTCCCACACCTGTTCCCTCTTTCCTCATCACACCTGCAGTTCATAACCGGCCCTTCTCCACACACTCCTTGCCAGTTCGTCCTAGTTACAACGTGCTTCTTGTCTGTGCTTTCTAGTATCTGCCTCGTTGGATTTGTTTGCCTGTTTGGAATGGCCTCCCAGTTTTGACCCTTTCCTGCCTCATGACTCCTGTACCTCCCAGTAAGACTATATATACCTTCATTAAACCACTGAATTTATCCTGTCTGCCTGCCTGCTTTGTCTGCGTTTGGGTCCAATCTGCTTTTCCTGAGTCATGACATATCGTGCTCATTTTCAGGTTCATACTTGTATTTTGTGTTTCTACTAGAACATGTTTACATGCTGTAATGTTAAAAAAACCCACTTTATTTTCCTCATACTGTTGGCCTGAATATACCTGTATTTACCCTCCGCCTCAAACGCTCCGTTTTAGTGCATTTCAACGGAATTGCAACAGAATTGCGTTGCTAGGCAACAGCTTGGCTCCATGTTTACTTCCTGTCAGCTGATGTCATTCAGATACACTGCAACAGGAAATAAACTGGGACACATTTAGAATGTTTATGTTTAAAACCGTGTAATGATTTAAATATTTTAGATTTGTGACATCACAAATGGACAGAAATCCTAACGGCTTGTTTCAAACGCACAATTTCTGAATACGGGCTGTGTGTATTCCTCCGTATATTGAGCGTTTTGATAGTTTAACAGTATTTTTATATCACTTAAACCTGCTTGATAATATAAAAGACATGAAAATCTCACTTTTTATAATATGGGACCTTTAATCTATATTAATACATCATAATGTATTTGTTCATTATATTATGTACTATTAATCTGAATAACTAACGTTATCAAATAATTGTAGTGGAATAGAAGTATAAAGTAATAGAAAATGGAAATATTCAAGTAAAGTAGAAGTAGAAGATACTTTATTATAAGATACCTTCTGGTGGGATTATTCCTGAGCAGTTCAAGACCTATTTTAAAACAAATTCTCAGGTCCATTCTTACTCAACCCGTCAATCTCTAGATCTTCACCCTCCTAAATTCCTCACTAGTAGAGGTCAATTTTTGATAAGATTTAGGGGAACAAAATTATAGAGTAGCTTTTCACATCTATCAAAAAACGGTTCATCTGTCAAATGTTTCAAAAGTCGCTTAAAGGGTCATTTAATTGCTGTTTTGTAATTGCTTTTCCCCATGATGTCCATGTATCTGTTTTTATGTTTTTTTATTTTTTCCCACTCACAATGTTGTTTGGTTACAATTACCCAGAAGTCTTTATAGATATTTAAATCAATATCCTCCTCACAAACACTAACCATACACTTCCACGCAACACACACACACACACACACACACACTTGTTTTTTTTTATATATATTTACTGTATTGTTATTGTTGTTATTATATATATATCTTGTCCTAATTGTTTATCACTATTATGTAGTCATATTATTTCTTTATATTAATCTTGTCTCTAGGTGGAGGCTTCAGATAAGCCCAGTGTTTTTTTTGCCTCTTCCTGCACTCTATTATTCATTTATTTTTTTTGTTATGTTGTATAGTCTTAAATTGTGCAAAAATAAATAAACATAAACATAAACAAGTACCTCAAAGTTGTTCTTGAGTAAATGTACCTAGTTACTTTCCAGCACTTAAGAATGATGGTCATTTTGTCTAATATGTTGTCTCTTTTTGACTATTTTCAGATATAACTTGGTTTGACAGTCATCTTTGGGATAAAATCAGTGTTAAACTGAATGGACTCTGGTGTGTGTGTGTGCTGTTGAGAGGACGTGTTGTTGTGCGTCTCTCCGGCGCCTCCAGCGGCCACATTGCGCCACTAGAGAGAGAGAGAAACTGCATATCGAGTCTTTTGTGGATCCAGGTTGTCTGAATGAATGGAGAGCCGATGGTTGATCAGAGAGGACGGCGAGGCGAAGCAGCGGACGAAACGTGTTCAACTTCAACAACACGTCGTGTAAAGTTGACAGAAGGAAGTCCATCCATGGATCTGCTTCTTTAAAGACCCCGAAGAAGGTTTTTTTCTCCTCGTATTCCCATTATTCTTACACCGACCGAGCTTCACTTCACCAACAGACACCGGAGGACGTCGAGGAGATTTCTTTTTCACATGTGTGCAGCTAGTAGCAACAGGTTATATTTACAGCTTAGCACGGACTCACAACTTGCAGCTGGTTGTTTAGACCTGTGTTAACTTTTTCAGTGGATGCTTTTTTTGACACACTTTTTTTTCACCGTGCATTCACCGAGATGTGAGTTGCAGCTTTGTGTTCGCCACCGACCACAGATCTGAACCCTGCAGAGGAGGAGGAGGGCGACCACAGAAATGGGGAGCAAATGAGAATAATGCCATAGAGTGAAAGAAGGCTGCTAATTAAACATCTCTGGGTGATTAGCATTGAGACAGACAGACAGAGAGACACACAGAGAGACCTGAGAGAGGAGCTGGTGTTGGTGTTGCTGCAGGGGATTTTTTTTGTTCCAAGAAGGACTTGCATGCATAGATGGTGCCAAACAAGTGGATCATGAATTCAGTTCTGCATAAATCACCACCAAGGAGCTGGCTCGGTCTCAGATTACGACTCAGTAAGTAAAAAAAATCATGATTATTGATCACACCTTTCCATATTAATTGGATAAGTCAGCATGTTGAAATGAGTCACCTGAATGCTTCATTCTGTAAGAAACACCTTGTGTACTTCACTCTGCGCACTTCAAGTAGTCAGATAGGAAGGGGGATGTCTTTTTTTTTTTTTTTTGAACAACATTTTTTATTGAATTTTACATATATACATATATACACATATACACATACAGACAGACTCACAATATTAATAATTAAATTATACAATGCAATGTTTAGTCAGAATTTCCACAGTAATCAGAGAAAGAGAGAGGTGGATGTCTTTGATCCTCAGGCAGCAGATCAGATCTTTGTTTAATGCCCCCCCCCATCTCCATCATCAAAGTTAATGGCTGGATTTGGCAAGTGACCTGAGCAATTATCCCAGCTGGAGGCATTGGGTGTTTTAGTCATAGGACAGTACACTCTGATCTGAAGTTCCCCTCATGATGATGAAGGGTTTTGGTGCAGCACTCAGATGATAGATATTAGCTCTTGCAAATCTCAAACCAACACTATTTATTGTATCTCCCTTCAGGGCTCGCCATCTGTGCTTTCCTCTCTCTTTCCCAGCTCATAATTCACATCAAAGTGAATTTTTGTAATATTTAGACTTTCCTAGTGCTGTAACTAACAATTATTTCCCCAAGTAGGCATGTTTAAAAGGTTTGTTTTGTCCAAAAACCTAAAGAGAATGGGTTTACAATAGATAGATAGATGGATAGATAATAACTTTATTCATCCTGAGGGAAATTCAAGTTTCCAGCATCACAGTTCCATAGTGCAAAACATGTTAGTAAAAAGGCAGTAAAAAAAGTTAGTAGTGCAAAGTACAAAAAAATATACCAGATATAAAAATACAAGGAGATGAAGAAAACTGTTAAAACTGAATATAGTGTAGGGTAACAGCTGTGATACACGACTATTAAAAAGCGCAGAAGAGACTGTTAAAAATGAGTATAGTGCAGTATGAGTAACTCCAGTAGCTTAGTCTATGAAAGTGCACTGTATGCATTATTATCTGTTAGGATAGGAGACTATTATAACTAATACATCTTCACCTTCAAGTTGGAACCTGCGAATTCTTTTGGCATTTTTGCTTTAAAAAATGACGTAAAAGATGTGCAAATGCTGATGATGTTGTTGTTGCAGTTTAATGATCTTCCAAGTCCTCAATTCTCTTTCAGCTCTACGCCCAGCAAGCTCAAGTTTTTAGCTCTTTGTAGGCTTCACATGTGTGATGTATGCGTCCCCGGCAGTTCATGGGTTCATACAGTAAGCACGGAGTTAAAGTTTAGCAACCTTAATTGGTTGAGTCTGGAACCCTTCAGTGTTCCAGGCCACCGGAGTCTTAAGCCTGTCTTAAACACACTAGTCTAATCTGGGACCAGATGTCTTGTCTGGTCTCCGTCCACCACCGAAAAACAAAAACACAGACTACAAACCTCAGCTCTTTCTCTTTTGATGAACTATTAGGATGTTAAAGTGTCGGTCGTCATAAAAGAGGACATCTGTAGAAAGGCTATGTGAAGCTCTGGCTTAAATTAGTGATTTTATGAATGTGGTTTGGTTAGTTTAGCTCATAGCCCAACACTTTATTTTTTGCCATTTGATGCTGTTTTTGTTGGAATATTACTGGTTTCATCTATTGTTGCTGATTAATGCCACTGTCAAGTTGTCAGTTTTGCCACCAGGTCCATTCAGTAGCTGTTCCGGAGCTTTCGATCATATCACACGAGCTTCATCAGCAGACGGAGTTTGCCCTGCTGCCGGCATGGAATTGTAGATGTTTCTTAGCGCTCAAGGAGATCTCGTCCATGTTGGCTTTAAAGCTGAGGTTCAAAGTTTACTCTTGACCTTGGAAACAGCAGTTAAGAAAAAGTCTCACCGCAAGGCTCATTTAGCAGCTGTTCTGGAGCTTTTAATCGGATCACATGATCTTCTTCAGCATATAGCCAAGTTTACCAAGGTGAGAAAATGGTCTCACCACCACAAGGTCCATTTAGTAGCTGCTCTGGCATGAGCTTCATCAGCTGATAAAGTTTGCCAGAAGGTGCACAGAAAAAAATGGACATGTGAACATCTATAATTCCATGACAACTGGACAAAATCCCATCTGCTGATGAAGGTCATGCTATATATTGGAAAGCTCCAGAACAGCTACTATTACTACTACTACTAAGTTGACCTTGTGGTGAGATAGTTTTCTGTAACAGAATTTTGGAGGTTTTAATGTGAAAAAGCTGAAGAGCTCTGACGGAACAATTGGAGTGTTTAGTCTCAGCGCTTCAACATTCGAGCCTGACTAGACTGGTGTAATCTGGGTGCATGCCATGTTTGCGTGTGATTTTCGCCTGGCTCGTGGCTTGTTACAGTTCAAACTTCCTTCTTCAAACTGTCTCTCCATTGTCCCGGCAGTAATTTCCTTTCTCTTTTCCACTCTTTGCAATTCTGCCTTTTCCTGATGGCGCTCCAGGGTCACAGTTTTTTTGCTCTGCTTTTTGTTTTTCTCCCTTTCTCTCCAACTGCTCAGGAATAATTATCCCAGCTTCATGTGCAACGTTTGCAACTCGTCTTAATATGTTTTGCACGACGACCTTTACTTGTTTTTATGGAGGCCCTGTGCTGCGTTTGATGTCTCAAACACGGCAGGGTCTGTAATAACTTTCTCATGTCTCTAGTGGTCATTTTGTTCTCTCCGTTTTAATAAATTGCTTAGAGACTGCAGGTTGCACCACAGTAAATACTGGTCTACCTTGCAATGCAGCTTGTTTTTTCTCTCTGGTTGAATGTGATATGTGTTAATGGGAAAACAAATCAAGCACTGATGCAATGGCTCTCTGATCCTCTTCCTTGGGTCTGACAGATAATTTCCTTCCTTGCATCTCTTCATTTCTGCACTGTACTTCCTGTGTGTGGATTTCACTACAGCAGGGAGTACAAAAGGTCATATGACACAAAAAATGCCCTTTTCATTTCATCTACAACCACCAGACACACCATATCTGTCCATTTTGAGTATTGAAACTTGTTATTTGAACACTGGTGTTCTACTTCCATGTTACCCTCTGGTCCACTATCTTTCAGTCCTTAATGTATTTTCTGATATGATTTTAAATTGCTCTTTACAAAAACTTAAGCATAATGCCCGTGTTGTAGTACCTAGTACTAGGGCTGTATATTGGCAAGAATCTGGCGATACGTATCATGATACATGATAACACGACAAGTGGAATCTGCATTTGCATTTATCACAGTCCCTGTGACATCCAACATCATAGTACTACTTTGAGAGGGCACATACACTGAGAGGGTGCATCGCTTTGCAAATGAAATAAAGTATTGACTGAGTTAATCTTTGCATGTAAACTATTAATTATAAATCAATAGTGTTTATAAGAATTGATACAGTATCGCAAAACATAATATTGCGATATTTGATATTTTCAATATTTTCAATATTTTCTTACACCCCTATCTAGTACTATACTGGAGAGTAAAATAGGGCTGAAACAGTCAATTATTCACCAACAATTTCTTTCTTTATTATTGATTAATTGTTTATGACATAAAAGTGAATGTGAAGATTTGATGATCTCCTTCGTTTTTCTAAAGTAGTGAACAGAATAGTATCTTTTCGGGTTTTGAAATGTTGGTCATAAAACAAGTGATTCGAAGACATCGGCTCACCTTTTTGAGAAATTATGGGAATTTTCAAAATGTTTATCATAATTTATAGACCAAACAATTAAAGGGATAGTTTTGGTGTTTCTCAGTGGGGTTGTGTGAGGTACTTATTCATAGTTAGTGTATTACCGACAGTAGATGGCGGTCGGCACGCCCCCCAGCTTGGAGAAGCAGACAGGAGTACCAGCACGAAAGCAAAGCAATGTACTGCTGTGGACGGGGCCGACAGCAAAACGTATTTTAGAAACCTAAAAAAAAGCTCATCTAAAAAAAACTATCAGTTTAAACGTACGCTATATTTAGAATATTTTCACTGCTTTACCTTGCTGTATATCCATCTATGCTCTCTATTCCTGTCTGCTTCTCCAAACTTGGGGCATGCTGACCATAATCTACTGTAGGTAATACACTGACTATGGATAAGTACCTCATACAACCCCACTTCAAAACACCCAAACTATCTCTTTATCTCTTATCTCTTCTTGGATTCATTGAGAATTTAACAGCTACATTTCTCATGGGTCCAATGCCACATGAGAGGTGTTGTTGTTGAATTCTGTTAAGACAAAATAAGATTTCAATCTCTGTGAAAATGTGATGTTTTAATATAAGGCCCAAATAATTCCTTAATTAATTCCTTTTTAAATTCACCAAATCTAGCAAATATATAACTTTTTGCTGATTTCATCAGTGCAGTAATGGCACAATATTTCTCAGGCTATAGACAAAATAAACGCATATCCCAAAATGTCATACTATTCCTTTAATGCGGCTTTGGCTCACTAGTATCACAATACACAGATATAACAGGTGTTGTGGCCTTCTACATGTCACTATAATATCTGTTTTGCAGTTTTTAGTCACAGATGAAGTCATTGTCATAAAACGTGCTCACAGCTGGAGGCTGGTTTTCCCCCCTTCTCCCACGTATCTTTTCCCATCATCCCTTTCTCTCTCACAAAGGACACTTGGAAATGGCTGATAGTATATAGAAGCCCGGACTATTCTACTACTCTTAACTTTTCGGCTCTTATTACCCTCATTTGCATCACTTTGTATAGCTGTTATTCTCATTTTTTTTGTGGGACATTGCTTCACAACAGTATACATGTTTCATGGGTTCAAATTTCATATGTTGCACTGCTTTTTTTTTGCCCTGAGGGCTATTAGCCTGTTCTCTGTCCTCGTCCTACTCTGCTGTTTTGCATCATCGGACAGAGAACAAACTGTTGGGCTCTGCTTTGCATTTTCATTTAATTTCCATACAGAATCACTTTAACCTTGTACGGGCTTGTACAGTATATCATTGGTCAGTGTTTATCTTTCCATTTTTTGGATCAAAGTCTAACTGATATGATCACATTGACTTTGTCTTTGTGTTGTAAATAGACCAACAGTGAGCTGCTCCTCTTCATACTGTGCAGCAGATAATTAGAGGGGCTATGTTAGGGTCACACACCTTCTTTAACTTAAGAAACACAACGGCAAATGTTTATCTCTGAATGCGTTCTTCACTCCTAACCTCCACCCTGGCTAAATGGCTGTTTATGCGTATTGCAGCCCTCCACATGACAATAACTGTACTTTTAGGGAATAAGTGTTTTTGATTCCTGTTGACTCTCTTATTGGCCTCTCCACGGCAGCCCCCACTGCAATTTTAACCAGATTGTTTCAATTATGGGATTATTCATGTCAACAAGTTGAAGAGTGGTTGTTTGTCCCTGCTGGTTTAAGGATGGACAGTTAAATTACATGATGCCTCTCATAGTAATTTACTTGGTGGGGATGGTCCTGAACACCCTCCTCTTGCAGCAAGTTTCTGATGGTTGATGTATCAGTGTTTATGTTATCAATAAAAGAAAATATTAGAATATAATCTGTTGATAAAATGATAAAATTCACCTGCTTTTTTAAAGTTGTATTTTAAATTTAGGTACCCAATCCCTTCTTGGATTTAGCTGTAGGAAATCTTGCTGGTTGTAGCGTGCCATTAAGCTGCTTTTATACAGCGTCGGTCAGTCCACCACTTTGTTCAGACTGAAATATGTCAACTTGTGGAGAGATTTTCATAATATTTGGAACACATATTCATGTCTACCCCTCAGGATAAACTGTAATAACTTCGGGGATTACTTCATTTTCATCTACCTCCATCATCTGGTCAAAATTTAGAACTTGTCCAAAGTTAACGCGATGATAACGCAGTAACGCAACTTGCGATTTTTAAGTTGTAGCAGGCTATATTTTAGAGCTCATTTTCATATGAAACCTAAGGAATCCATGTCATACTAGCTTGTCGCAAAGGAGGCTAAATAACACTTCCAAACCTACGCTAAATTTTGACGAGGAAAAACTGGCATGGCCATTTTATACCTCATATACCTCATCAGCTAGCCATTATTTTCATTATGGATTCATCTTTTCACAGTCAGAATATCCTGAAGCCCAAGGAGACATCTTCAAATGTCTTGTTTTGTTTGACCAACAGTGCAAAACTCAGCCAAAAATAGCAAATCGTCACATTGGAGAAGCGTTAGCATACTTATTTCTTTTGGCATTTTTGCTTGAAAAGTGTCTTTTAAATGAATATGAGATTATCAAAATAGATGCAGATAAATTTTGTGTCGACCACTTAATCGTTTCAGCTTCACATTGACCTGCTAAACATCAGCATGTTAACATTGTCATTGTGTTATGAGCATGCTGACGTTAGCATTTAGCTCAAAACAAAGTACAGCCTCACAGAGCTGCTAGCATGACTGTAGACTCTTACTGTGCGTTCCACAGAAATTACCAAAGAAATGGCCTGTGTTGAACAATAAGATATTATAAATATAATAAGTCCAAAATGGCGGCAGTGGTTGTTAAAAAAACACTGGAGTTTTGCCTCTTGCTTCTATACTCTTTGCCCATACTACCATACTGTTTAGTAGGCCAGAAAAAATATAGTATGTCCAAATACATAGTATGTCAAATGCAGAATGCCAAAAATACCAGGATACTACATTTGGTCGCATTTTGCAGTATGCAGGCCAGCATGCTTTTCTGGCTATTCCACAATCCTCTGCGCAGTGGATATATGAGCAAGAGGGTCAAAGTTAAAGGCTGCATACTGCATGCAACAGTGCGTACTTTGTAAGGGTGGCTGCATATGTACTAAAAGTAAAAAAGAAAAAGTATGCGATTTGGAACATAGCTTCTGTCTTGTTAGCAGCGAGATGGTAGTTCTGTAGATGAATAGATGATGAGGCACAGGCTGTACTTATTACTCTCTGGATCTGAGATGGAGATACAAACAGTCTGGCTGGAAGAGTGTCTCTTTGATGGAACTGAAATGCATCTTTTGCAATATTCTCTTTCACACCGAGAAGTCTTAAACTTCTTCCTAGTTTTGGTTTTGCCGGTGAAGGGTTAACCTCAGCCCGTTTGATGGGCCACCTTGCTAAATATAACCCCAAACCTCCTCCACATGGGCACGCACAAGCCTTCAACTACACTCCCTCTGTCAACACTCTTGGCTCACACACTTTTTTCTCCCCCACAGCGCGCACACACACACACACATACTCCAACAGGCTCATTTACAGTCTTGTCGTACTGCACTAGCTCACACACTCATTTCTCTACACACCATTAATACTTTAGTGAGTGTGTGATTCTACTGAGAAGCCAGTTCATTCAGACTCGGCACACGACTGCATGCCATTTCTGTCTGACACTAAAACAAATTAGAAGTAGTTGAGCCAACCTGCTGTTTTTGTTTTAGTGATGCCCAGCGTAGGAAATCATCTGTAATAAAAAAAAATCGATTTTTTAGTTCAAATATTTTAGGTGTGTTTACTGGCAAACCTTCGGGAAATATGTTCATTCACTTTCTTGCCAAGCGTTAGATGACAAGTTTGATACTACTGTCTAGCCATGCTAGATGTTTCCCTCACTTCCAGTCTCTATGCTAAGCTAATCTAACAGTTTTCTGGCTTTAGCTTCATATTTAACAGACAGAAATGAGAGTGGTATCAATCTTCTCATCAAACTCTTGGCATAATAAGTGAATATGTGTATTTCCCAAAATGTCGAACTATTTCTTTAATGTCTTGGAGCCTTTTTGTTAGATAATAATACTGACTACATACTGAGCAGCTCCTCCCCATCATTTTTATAGCACTAGAAGACGCTGCCACAGTGAATATGTATCTGAGCCAGTGTCATTACCCGGTGTAAGTAGAAAAGAGGTTAAGGGCTGGGCTTGTGTTCAGGGTTGTACTGCTGAGAGATGCATGCTTGAAATCTGGTATTGAGATGATGTTTGCCCTAAGCTGCTGGATGCCACATTTGGAAAAAGTTAACACTGTGTTATCTGATCTAAGTTATCTAAGCCAAAAGCAGCTGGGCATGATGCTAAATCTTCAGTTTTTTTCTTTAGTTTTTAGGGGGATAAGAATGTCCCTGTGATTAGAAACGATTTGTAACACCTAGACATTTAAAGGGGCGCTCCATCGATTTTACACATGGATTTCAGTTTAGCCTTCATGAGGAGTACTACTTGTATATGTCTTCAGTGGCTCTGGAGGAGCTTTCAAAAGTTTGAAAAAATTATTCCGATGATTTCACAGTGATGGAATCTCAGGAGGTGTGTATTATAGAGTGCTACATGGATGACTTTTTTTTCCTAGGTTAACGCGGAAGTTAGCAGGTTCCTTCGACAAAAAGCCAATGGGATTTTTTCATTAGGTTTTGGGATTATTGCAGAAAATAAACTCTGCTGCAAACAAACGTTTATGATACTTACACGTTTTGTTCCGTACAGTAATCTCCACAAATGAACACCACTTTTATGATTTTTGAAGTGTGAATGCACTCGCCAGAAGTAAAAAGTTAATGTCTCATTCACATGAACGGAGGAAGGAAAATAACCTTGGATTCGGCTATTAGTGCATTTTACAACTTTTAGGACCTAATGATTTAAGTAAGGGCTATTCACGTGTTCGTAATGGGAAGTTGATTTATCATTAACTAATTATCCGCTGAGTTACAGACGTCAATTTCTCAATGCAAGTCTATGGGAAAAAGTCTTTTTGGGCCCAATGGCATCATGTGACGAACACGGATGTTGTGAATTCACTGTTTGGCCACTATGTAAAATTTACTTCAAAGCCCGGCACTCTTCCTGGGGGCTTCGTTTGAACCATGAGGGTGTTTATTTAAGAGGCAGGGAGGGTCTAATTAAAAGATCGAGTTGCATTATGGGAAATGTAGGATCCCATGTTTTTGGAGCTTGACCCATTCTAGGGAGTGGAAGTCAGCTGTTTTTGATTTTGACCATTCTTTACTCTTAATCTGTCTCTCACAAGGCCCCCGACTTTATGGAAGTACAATACTGAATTTCTGGATTGGCCCTTTAAAGTGGCAGTAGGCAAAATATTTTTGGCATCATTGGGCAAAAATTCCATAATAACCTTTCAGCATATTGTAATTCAAGTGCTCTGAGAGATAACTAGACTTCTGCACCTCCTCTTGGCTCTGTTTTCAGGCTTTAAAAAAATCTAGCCCGTGACAGGAGACTTTGGCCGATCACAGGTCATTTCAGAGAGACAGAGTGTTCCTATTGGCTGTGCTACAGTCATGTGACCGGTGCTTGGCGTCCCTTCAAGAGATCTCAACATGGCTGCCGGGTCACAAACTTTCTCATTTTACAGCTAAACCGTGAACTACAAGATGATTCTGAAAACATTTGAGGCGAGAAATAGGTATAAATGTAACATAATATTGATTCATATTTGATCAGTGCTGCCTAGTTTGACCGTTTGGTCTGAGTTCGCGAGTGATTGACAGCCGGCTCTCATAGACGGCAGATGGACAGCAGATCCCAGATCAGCTCTGACTGCTTGTTTTCCTCCAGTCTGTGAAATCCTCCAGATGCCACTAGGAGCACTGGAGGACACCGGAGGACACAGAGGCACGTGATTTTTTTGTCAGGTTACCTGTTTCATGTACTACTGTCAGGATATAACGACCGTTTTATAAAAATAACTTTCTTTAATCATATTTGTTCCAATCTTGTCTACTTCAGCTTTAAGAGGGGAGAAAACATTCAAACTTGACAGGTATTCAGAACTCTGCAATATAAGTATTGGTGGTGGGAAACGTAGATTCACGAACATCCTCCTGGTTGTGATTATCAGAATTTTGATCTCTAACAGATGACTGTACCTAAACCATGTCAGAAAAGGCACCCTGGGCCAGCAGCACACAGCTGCCAGATATGAGTTGGTGTTTTTATTGTAAAGAGTCCATTCCTAATAATATTCTTTTTCATAAGCTGAATATTTTTTGTGTGAGATCAGATCAAAATGAATGTCAGTGCTATGACGGAGGCAGGTACTTTCTGGTCTTCCTTTTTTATTAAAAGGTCTTCTGATGGATGATGATGAAAGCGAGGCTGTCTAATACCTCCTCTGCTTCCCTCTTTGTTTCTGCAGTAGGTGGAAATTGGCCCTTGTGTTTGCAGCCCAGTTCTCATGCTGCACGACTGCTCTCTTCATTAAAAGGGAAGCCGCGTGCTCAAAGCTGCTTCAGATTATTACCATATGTCTGCAAAGCCCAGAGCTGAGCAGCAAACCGGCTCCCATCCTACCCTCTAATTTCTTATCCCAAAATTGGACATGTGGGTCGTTGTGTGTGACAACGTCCCTCCCTTCCCCCGGCCGGTGCAGCACATTCTCACAGTATTTCTTCTCCCTTTTTAGATGCATAATAGCAGTGCATCAGCCTTTTAAGCAACACTGGGGAAAATATTATGCCTCCACTTGAGATATCTAACTGCATGTTGTTTTAACCCCTTTTTCAAAGATATTAGAGAAGTGGAAACGCTTTGTCTCAGTTATAGCAAGAATCCGCTATTTTTCATCTCCAAGAGGCCAATGCGTGCATTGTACCTCCACAGAAATAACTGAGCTCAGTCACCACAGAGCTGGTGCATTCATAAAAAGGAATAAATCTTTCAGGAGACATAAAGGGCGCGGGCACTAATTAATGCAGAAAAATGTCAGCCTTTTACGGGTTTGCGCAAAACATAAAGCAAGTCCATTCGGGATGTAGGAGGAGGTTTAAAAGAGATCTTTGTGTCACCCAGTCCAAAAGCCATTGGCCCAGATTTCCCGTCCCAGCATGCAACTCACCTCTGCATGAATACAACACTTGTCTGATGGAGTGGGCAGAAAGCCCCCCTATCGCCAGGAGATCCTACACAGGGCTTTAACATGAGCAGCTTGCCTCACACTCACAGTTTTGTACAGTTTGAGGAACTTTGCCATGGATAAAGTAGAGGCTCAGGGAAGGCAAGAGGACATTTCACTTGCTGGTGGAGATAAGTTTGCAACACCTTTTAGCAGTTGGGCGTCTGTAATTTAGCTCTCTTAAATGGATTAGAAAAGGGCAGCATTTGGTGCTTGGCTTTCAGTGGATGATTAGTGGAGAAACATCTACAGAATCAACAGGAAGAGGCATTTGGCATTAATGTGGAGAGACGTGAATTAGAAAGAAGAGGGCTTAGTTATATCACCTGTTACCTACTTAAAACTCGCCTGTTAAAGCTTGGATGGCAGCGGTAAAGCTTCTTCCAGGTTTAGAATCAATAATATGGTCCCCTGGAGATGTAATGGATTGTACTTGAGGGGAGTCTGTTTGCTCGCTTGGACCGGCCTTGAAGCAGAATCAGACTTGGGCAGGAGGTTCAAAGCAAAGTGTTTTGTGGCTCATAGCTGGATGAGGTAATTGTGCAGGTGGGGATGAACATGAACATATTGGCCGTTGGCAGAGTTTAAAGTTCGTCTGGCGAGTTTTATATTATAAAGATGGTTGATGAGAAGGGTGTATTGATTGTCTGCAGAAGTTCAGGTTATTATGTTTTTTTGGGGGGGTCGAAGGCTGGTTAGACACTGTTGGATTAGTTAAGCTTTTGGGTAATGACTTGAACAGTTAAGAGTATATATTAATTACCATATAGCTGGTTGAAGAACTCACAATGTTCCTGTACTGGAAGAAGCGTGGGGCATATGAGCTCGAGGCAATGCCACCTTCTCTCACTCAAATGGGAATAGAGCGCTACTCCTGGTCCTCATCCCTGGACGTCATCCATGATCTGTGTGGTAAGCTGGGGTACTTCTGGGAGGATCACCTGACTGAGTGGTAGATTTGTGTTTGTGTGTGTGTGTTTTCTCACAATGAAACACGAGGCTTGGCAGTGGATTGGATTGTGTTTGTCTATCCTTTTTATTTTGGTTATTAGTGAAGTAAAAAAGTAAAATTCGGTATATATATATCAGATAGTATGTCATGCTGGAATTTCCACCTTTTAGAATTTTTTCTGTAATTAGAAATAGTTTGTTTTAGGGATGCACCGATTCTGGATCGGATATCGGGCCAATACTAACTCCAATAGCTGGATTGGACATCGGTGACAATGGGGCTGATCTATTCATTTCAATTCTGTGTTTATATAGTCTATACATTATAGTCTGTAATTTGTTTTTCCTCTTTAAGTTTTGACCAATCTGTTGCTGCATTAGAAAGGTTTACAATTGAAAGGTTATTCCTGTTAATTTTGAAGATTTTTTTACCAAGTTGCTGTGTCATGATTTATTATTTTAATAATAAATAACAATTCAGTAAATGTATATCTATGTATTTATTTGTTACATTTCGTTATACAAAGTTATCAAAGTGATGTTTAAGTCAAGCTTGATGTTGCCTTACACATAAAAGAATGATCACAGTCACTTCCACACAGTAAGGCGTACAGCTCTTTAATTAAACACTGGTATCGGATCAGTACTCAGGTATCGCTATTGGGACTGAAATAGTTGGATCGGTGCATCCCTAGTTCGTTTATCTTCAGTGCAGAACATTTAAAGTACTCTAATATATGCAGATATTTGTCCTCGTTTGTAAATATTACTGATTGGTGATTGGATGTACATCAGTGATGTGCGGGTCAGGGTTTTTTAATTCCCTGCACCCACTCGAGCCATTATGAGAGCCATGAACCCTACCAATAAGTTGATTTGACTGACCTGACTTTTCCACTATTGGTTGACATTTTGGGCTTTTAGTGAAATGTCAAGACTATTAGATTGGATGGATTGCCATGAAATTTGGGTACAGAAATTCATGTTCTTCTTCTTCTCAGGATAAATTGTAATAACCTTGGTGAGCTTTTCATCTAGTGCCTTCATCAAGTCAAAACTTCAGTTTGTCCAATACTTTGGTTTATCACCAAATACCTGCATGACTAATGGCATTCCCATCATCCTCTGCTGTACCTTGTGTTTAGTGCTAATTGGATAATGCTAGCATGCTAACACATTAAACTAAGATACCTGCATTGTCATACTGATGTTAGCATTTAGCTCAAAGCACCGCTGTGCCTAAGTACAGTCACACGGAGCTGCTAGCATGACCTTAGACTCTTGTTTTCATGGTTGGGAGAGAGCAACAAGCTATAAACATGGTTCAGTTTTACCTCTAATATCATGTTTTAAAATCTCTCTATTGATAACATTATCATTCCATTATTCAGCATAACGGAAAAAGAAATGGAAACCTTGTGTGTAGTTCAGACCTGGCTGCTCCACTAAGTCTCATCCTTATTCATCTCACATGATGTGGGACA
>CAKAKR010036870.1:0-28629 GCA_916700685.1 Adelosebastes latens
GGGGCTGAACTAGAGGCTGTGTGGGGAAGGGGTTACGCTAGGGACAAGGAGAGAATGGGGTGTATACAAATCTCTGTGCTGCAGGCGTTCTTGCAGGCAGTTAAGAAATAAGAGAATGTATTTACTCGGGTATTAGCAACACAAGTAGACCTCGTGATACTTCATTTAAAAGTTTGACTGAAGGAGATGGCACGGTCTGTAAGTGGATCATCTGAGGTGTATTATTAATTCCTATTCTGGAAATTAATTAAGTCACATTTTAATTTGCCTACTTATTCTTTTGTCAGTCTTCATTATCAGCAGGAAAAATACAGTAGAGGGAGAGGCGGAGAGACGGAGAGGCGGGGGGGAAAGAGGAAGAGACGATGGGAAAGTTGAGGCCTCAGTAGGCTGCACTGACACTAATGATTTGTGACCTCTGCCGGACAAACAGCCACATTTTCAATCCTCTGTGTTCCCATCCTCTATCTCTTCTCCTTCCATTGTCTCGAGGGTATTGCTTTGCACCATTATTTGGGTGGAATTAGCTTTTACCACCATCTTCCCTCTATTTGCCTCCCCTCACCTCTCTGTTATCTCTTCCTTCCGTCTTATTTTGTTGTCTGTCTCCTTCTCCCTGTCCTCGTTTTCGCGTTCCCTTTCCTCATGTTCCTCCTCTCTTCTCTTCTGTTTTCTCTCTTTCCTTTTGTTTATCCTCTACTCTCATTTTCTCTTTTCCTTTTCTCTCCTTTCCCTTCCATTTATCTCGTCTCCCTCTACTTTCATATGTTTTTCTCATAGACTGTATATAAGAAGTGAACATGGTCACCGTTACGTCACTCATTGGTTTGTGGACTGACGTTTTGAAGCCTCAAGTTCGACATTTTGGCTATCGCCATCTTGGTTTTTGTCCGTCACCATCTTGGTTATTTGCAACACAATTCCACTCCAAACACGTCTAATACCGCCACTTGGTCAGTGCCCCTAAGCATCGGAGACCGACGCACGGGGAACCCCTGTTGCGTTACTTTTGGACAGACCAGGGACGGCGTATCAATATAGGGTCGTAACATGCATTGTGTCCTTTCAAAATAAACTTACGTTTTCACAGGAAGTTAGGTTTAGGCAACACCACCACTTAGGTTGGATTAGGAAACAGTCGTGGTTGACGTTAACTTCACTGACTAACGACTCAGGTGACTGACGATGCCGATGAATCATGTGACTCAAGACTGACGTGACAAAATAAGTCAACTTTACTTTTAGTTTCACACGGGACACGAACACCGGTCTCCTGGTTGAAAGTCTTGTGTTTGTTTGACCCATCCACCATCCCTCCTGTCCGCCCTTAGCGGACTCTCACTCTATTAATACTACGTTACTTGCTCTGACCGTCGAATAACGCTGTGGGTGGGTTTACATTGGAGTTAGTTGAAAGCCCGGTTGGTCACATACTGTTGTTAAAGGGT
Organism: Adelosebastes latens; assembly: GCA_916700685.1. NCBI lineage: Eukaryota > Metazoa > Chordata > Actinopteri > Perciformes > Sebastidae > Adelosebastes > Adelosebastes latens. The sequence continues at coordinate 1,449 of CAKAKR010036870.1, forward strand.
ACCTCCATGCGTCGGTTTCCGATGCCGAAGGGCACTTACCAAACGTTGGTGTTGGACAAGTTGGGACCAGAAGTGACATGAGAGGGTGGAGCTAAGTACAACCAGATGCTGAATAAGACAGTTTTAGTCAACCAAAAAGGTTATAATTAACTTTCATGAACTGAAAACTCACTGTGAAAGAGTTAAAGTTCTATGACGGAAACAGGGACAACTCCCAGACCGGACAACGCCGTGGTAGCGATCTGTCAATCACAAGGTAACCACGCCCTAAAGCATCCCCTGCTTTATGGTCTATTTGACTCTAAATTGGACCATAATTTACTAAATGAACATCATGCTGTATTGAATAGGACTTGAAACTAGCGATTGAGACCATAAACTCATGTTTACTGACGTAATACATGAAATAAAAGTAGGGTCATTTTCTCAAAAACTTCTATACAATCAGACTTATTTTTGCAACCAGAGGAGTCGCCCCCTGCAGGCCATTAGAAAGAATGCAAGTTGAAGGCACTTCAGACTTGGCTTCACTTTTCAGACCCGAAGTTGCCCACTGATTTTTCTCTTGTTCTCTGCTTTCCTTTTCCTTCCTTTTAAAGGCTTTGCTTTCCTTTCCTCTTCTTTCTTATTATTTCCTCTCCCCCTCTTTTCTAATCTTGTTCCTCTTGTTTTATCCCTTTCTCGTCTTTCCTTTTTATTCCTCTTTTTTCCCATCTCCTCTTCTTTCTCCTCTTTTCTTCTCTTGTTTTCCTTACCTTAGTCCTTTCTCAACAGCCCCCTCTGTTTAGCCCTCCAGGCTTTGGCTGCTAAGGGAGACGGCAGACCGCAGCTCCATCTCCCTATCTCTCTCTCTCTCTCTCTCTCTCCAGACACCACCCCAACTCATCTCCTCCCCCCTCCCTCCTTCCCTCCCTCTCCACTTCCTTCCCAATGTGTCCAGAGGGTGTCAGCCGCAAGCGGTTACTCCCGTCCGTCCTGCTGACCACCAGGCCGTGCCGTGGCACAGACACTGATCTGATGTGACAGCTCTCTCATTATTTAAAGTCAGAACCGCACTGTGTGTTTGCCTGTGTGTGTGTGTGTGTGTGTGTGTGTGTGTGTATTTGGGGGTTGACTGTGTGATGAGTGTGTGAGTGTGTATGTGCCCATCCGACTGCCTTTGTGAGTGTGTCTCTTGCCCTTCTTTTCAAAGGGCCAATGAGGAGAGAAGAGAAGAGGGCTAATGAAGTGAACATTTGATTGCGAGCCAAAGAACCATATCTCAGAGAAAGAACGAGAGGGAGACGGCGAAAGTCTTGTTTGAACAGGAAAGCATTTTCCTCGTTGAATTGAATTGGAGTTGAGAAAGGCAAAACAAGAGAAAATACATTTTCTGCAATTTTTTTCTTTCTAGTTGAGTCTCAAACCAACCACTTTTCTAATTCAATGACTTTGTTGCCAGGTGAGGAAAGCGATGTGCATTTCGACCGCAAGTGGCTGAATGGTCCGCAGGAAGCTAAGCCACCGACTATCGACTTAACGCTGTCACCTAGCAACACCAATTGCTCACATAAACACTGTTGTTTAGCAAATTTGGAAGCTTGCCGAAATCAAGATTTTAAGCCAACCTTTTTCCAATTCTCGTGGAAAGCCAACCATGACGGCGGCACAAGTGTCCGCTTTTCAAAGTACAAGCTAAGTGGGCACTTAATCAAGTGCCAAAAGGCTGGGTTGGTTTGAGATTGTAGCCTACCTCTCCTTCTTTCTCTCTCTCTCACACACACACACGCACATTTACACTCTGTCTCTCTTTGTCTCTCCATCCATTTTTCTTCTGCTTCACTCATATATTCTCACTCACAACTCAAACAAAGAGCATTTGACTTTTGACTTCTATTTGGCCGCCGACCACCGAGTCCAATATAACCTAATAAATATCGGCCACATGCACAAACACGCGTACACATACACAAACACTTTTATGGCTGTACGGAGCTCGATCTACCTTAGCAGTGTAGCTCTCTCGGATGCCGGGGGCCAAAAAGCTAAATTGAAGTGACCCTGAGTCAGCTTAAGCAAACCTAAGAGAAGAGGCGGGGAAAGTGGAGTGCAGAGGAAGAAATGAAAGAGAGAATGAAAGAGCTGAGGCCAACATGTAACTGTCAGATACAGAATGTCAACAAGGTGCTGAGATGGGTCGGGCACGTGCGGTTTGAAGCATGTCTGGGATTTCCCATTACTTGCAGGTTATAGGAATGATGGTAGCATATGTGGAATCCAAGCTCTCACACACACATGTTTTCTCTCTCTCTCTCTCTCTCTCTCTCTCTCTCTCTCACACACACACACACACACTGACACATTCGTAGGCTTCTCTGTCCCCGCGGATATAAGAGACACTATATCCACCTGTGGCCTGTGGATGTAATGAGGTTGGAGAGAGCACAAGCTTCTCCTAGGGCTCTAATACCTGTCTATCTTTGTCGGTGTGTGTGTGTGTGTGTGTTAACTTGAATCCTGTGTTCCATTGTGTGTGTGTGTGTGTGTGTGTGTGGCTGCGTACCCCTCTCCGGGCTGTAATACACGGTGGACTATTTCAGACCATGCCCCTGTATCGGTCTCCATTCATATTGGCTGTTGGCCGCCCGGGGGTCGCTGGGGTCCTTTGACAGATGTTAAAGGAAGGAAGTCCGCCAGCAGCAACTCTATATGAGGAAACACAATTGGAGCCGTGACTTTATTGTCTTAAAGGTGCAGTTCAACCAAAAGTAAAGTCAAAAGGCAGGCCAGAAAACAGGATTAAATGGAGAAACGGTCGGGGGGAAAGCATGGCTTTATTGCAGATTTATTGTCTCTTCAAAATCAAGTCAAAGGAAGAGGGAGCGGTACGAGAGGAAAACAACAAACATGACCATCATTTATTGTTATACAGGGCCAGGAGAGACAAAATGAAGGTGGAGAGGCGGGCTGCAAGTGGGGCAGGATGCGAATGCAAAGGAAGATTGATGGGACAAAGTCAAATGAAGACAGGGAGGAAGGCGTTACTGTACAGTGGGTTATTCGTTGCTCTAAATCACAGCACAATAAAAGAAACAGACTATATTTGTGTATTGGAGAATCACAGTGGAAACAATGACCATGTGAAGTCAAACAGAGTTGGACACGAGCACTCCACGGTTGAGGATTCAAACGTGATAAACGTGACAAACATAAATAAACTATATATATACAGTATATATGTATATACAGCCCAGTTGCACAGCAGTTTGTGAAATGGTCACAAATATTGATGTATTGATTTGTGATGGTCGACAGAAAATCAGTTCTGATGTAATCCACGTAATTGTGAACCGTGAATTGTAAAGATTAGCAAAAGCTGTGTAGGGAGGACGTCAGGGTGGATAGGTGGGTCAAAAAACACAGGACTTTCGCCCAGGATACCGGTGTTTGTGTCCCATGTGAAACCAGAAGTCAACGTTGATTTATATGTCACGTATCTTCCATACTTCAGTTACAGCACTTCCGAAGTTATTTTAACCCAAACCGCGATCTTTTCCTAAAACTAACTATGTAGTTTTTGTCACGTAACTTCCGTACTTAAGTTATGTCACTTCTGGGGTTCTTTTAACCCAAACCGTGATCTATTCCTAAGCCTTACTAAGTAGTGTGTTGCCTAAGCCTAACCATGTCAATCTATTCCTAAACCTAACTAAGTAGTTTTATTTTGAAAAGACTGGAGCGGAAATTGACACGCGCATCACACTCGTGTTGCTGGACATTCGTAGGAAATCGCACAAAAAATACGTTAATGTTGAAAGTCGTGCTAAGAGTCACAAAAAAGGAGAATTTGTGTCTATTTCACAAATCAAATAGGTAAAATTAAATATTTCACGAACTGCTGTGACACTGTGTTGGTATATACTGTACGTGTGTATGCGTAAGAAAAATCATGACCTTATTTTTTCATCTTTTTAGAGGAATACACCATGAAAAACCTATGTTTTGGATATCACAGCCTGCACACCCTGCGGGATTGAAAGGCGGCAGCTTGAATTACAATGGACTCCCGGCAACCCAAATAATAAAAAAAAGAATTATATTCACAAGACATTCATTTGACTATCAAGTCCACAGAAACTCAACTAAAAATGTGACTCATATGCAGCACAATCTATTATTTTGTTGTCCATTCATAATATAGTTGGTATGTTTCAAAGATGACTATTTATGACAACATATTGCTAAATGTACTTGTGTTGTTTGTGTTTATTGCTAGCGCAGTTAACTGTTGTTACAGTGAACAATGTGAGCCACCTCAGCACTCAATACTATTATTTTCATGACTCCACAGGCGCCTTCTGTCTGCTTGGACAGGTAAAATGTTAGCCCAGGGCAAACCAACACCAACATTTAAATCCAATATTTTCACTGTCCCCTGACACAGCCTGTGCAGTAGACAGGGTGTGCGCTCCACCTAAGAAGAATCGCAGAGCAAAGTATGTGGAAATATTGGTTTTGCTTGGCAAATATTTTGTCATTCCCACCAGATAGGCATCTGTAAAATCATGAAAACCAACTGCTAGATTACAGGTATAAAAAACTAAAAATATGGGTTTTACTTTTCCTCAGAGGTTTGCCTATAGGGAAGATATGTGACCAAATATTGTGGGAGGTGCTGACGTCACAAATGGGGCTAAATTATTCCCCCGATCTTCCCTACAAGCTAGTATTACATGGTTGGTACCTATGGCTTCCTTAGGTTTTCTAGTTTCATATGATACCAGTATCTTCACTGCCTTGAAAACTCAGTCCAAAACAACCTCTGAAAGACGGAATAGCAGCCGGGCGAACCGGCAGGCCGTCGGCGTTTTAAGGGGTTAACTTCCTCTTCTCTCCGGATGTCTAGTTGCAGATGAGCGTTTTGTCGAGCCCCCTGTACCTGACATCGGTTCAACCTGTCAAAGAGTGTTTGCAGGTGGGCAGATTGCCTGGTTGGTTCTGTCCAGTATCATTTTTTTCTATGGGTTTGGATACGAAGAGCTCAAACGTGGATGTCATGTCATAAATGCAAGTGGCAAAGCTTTTAGGCCCGGGATCCATTCTGATTCCATTTTACACCGGGAGCTTGACAGTCTGCCGCAGCTTTGTTATGGTGATGGTGACTCATTTAGACCATCTTTACATATCTGTGGCTTTTCATGTCTTGTGAATGGTTTTTGCATTTGTGTCAAATGTAGTGGAGGCTGTGGGGAAACTCTTCCTCTGAATCCTCTTCAGAGGAAACTTTGCAGCCTGGATCTCGCTCTGGAACCCTTCAACACCAAATATCCGCTGCTGCTGTTATGGATTATAATTCTTACAGTCTTTAATGCACATTCTTTTGTAATATGTACATATCAACTGTCACTTTATGTACATATTGTAATATGTACAGACCTGTCACTGTAAATGTAAATCCTACTCAGTGTACATACAGTATAGACATCTCCACATGTTCATACTGCACATAATCATCCAGTACATGTATATCCATCCATTATGTATTTCTTTGCATTATTTATATCTTTACAACTTATGCAGCTTACAACACTTGACTTAGATGTAGACATTTTATTTTTATTATTGTATTCTTTTATTCTATTATTTCTAGGGCTGTCAAATTTAAATAAATGCAGTACCTGTGAGGGTTTCTGCACAATATTTGTAATTGTTTTGTGTTGTTAACTGATTTCCAATAATATATATATATACATACATTTGCATAAAGCAAGCATATTCGCCCAATCCCATGTTGATAAGAGTATTAAATACTTGAAAAATCTCCCTTTAAGGTACATTTTGAACAGATAAAAAATGTGCAATTAATTTGCGATTAATCGCAATTAACTACAGACAATCATGCGATTAATCACGGTTCAATATTTTAACTGATTGACAGCCTTAGTTATTTATATTTTATGTAAGTACATTGAGAGAGCTGCATAAAACGGGAGTCAAATTCCATGTATGTACAATATATACTGGGCGAAATGGACCTGATTCTGAAACACCTACTAATCTGTCCAGCGTGAACGGCAATGGCTATTACCTGGAGAATCTGTTTTCTCTCTCACAAAACCACACAGACGCATACAACTGCGGGAAAAAACACTTGGCCACACTACAAGTGTGTCTCCGCATCTAGCTCCTCTTGGAATTAGTTACATTTACAGAGTATCCGTTTGCCAGTTAAGTATATTGATTATATTCTCTCATGAGATAATGTGAAAGTGGCTTTTTATTCACCTACTTGACCTGATTCTGACCCACCCCACACTTGACTCATCAGTAATATATTGAATCCCCGGTGTACAACCTACAGTACACTACATGAACCCAGAGGCGTCCGAGGCAGCACCTTAGATAAAGTCAATCGATACAAGTCTTCAGGTCAAAATGACCCATGACTTTGTATATAGAATCAGCGCTGACATTACAGCACATCCTGGTGTGCAAAGTTTGAATCCAAGAAAATGGTCTTTAATGTGGAAAAATCAGCACATTTCACACATTGAACTGAGATGTGTCAGACTGGCCCACACCAGAGTTAAAGGCGTCTTTAGTGTTCGTAGTGTGGAGAAGGAAAGCGATGTTTACACCAGATGTTCATGTTGTTTTTGCCTACCCGGCGGACCAAAAACAGTGGCCTTGTTAAAAATTACCAGGCAGTTAAATCAACACCGCCTCGACAAACTTTCACAAAGGTTGCATTACATTTCCGGGTGGCAAATTTTGCTGACAAATGCTCCTGACAGGTAAAACACAAAAAAAGTAGCAAAAGTCTGACGAAGGGGGTTACAGAAAATCCTCTGAACACATTAAATTTCTCTCTGCAAATCCTCTACAAAGGAAGCTTGAACAATTTACCAGAGAAGTGCTTGAAAGCAACAAAAAAAAAAGACACGACATGACACTCGACGAAAGTAAATTACTTCAGTTTTTCATTCGCAAATTAATTATTAACCCAGCTTTTGTTAGTTTTTCATGGCTCGAATGTTTCTGTTTACTTCACTGTTACAAGTATTTTTAAATTAACAAACACTTCACTTTTATACGATTTTCCAATTAATTAATAACGTTTTTTGAGAAATAATCCCTTAATTCTCACAGAAATGGTGTTAATTGGAGACTTTTGCACAGTGCAGAGTAAGGGTGGACAACATAACAGGACTGAATAACATTGTGCATTGTTCCTGTTATTGTGTCCACCTTGTGGCTGTATATAAAGGTGTGTAACAATCCAACTGAAGAGTCTGAGCAGCGCCGCCACGGTTTAAGACCAACACCAGAGAGAATTAATCGAAATCTACAGCTCAATTTAGGCTACAGAGTCTAATTCAGCCTTCTGCTGGTGTCCGTCACCCGTTCTAATTAGGTTAGCCGCAACATGCAGTACAGAGCAACAGTATGAAAGGTAGACACACACATAGAAGTTATACTGTCAGGGCCGGCTCTAGCCCTTTTGGTGCCCTCTGCCTTTCTTTTTCTCCTCCTCTTTTCTCCGTTTTCTTCCTTGAGCACCTGAAGGCTTGGACCTTTTCATTATGAAGAGATAAAATGAGAAAATACTAGATATCTGCGCCTCTTGACATCTGTCCATTTAGCGATCTTACTTCGTGACCTGTACACAACCCCCCTGCCCCGGGCGCCCAGTGAGCAGTGCGCACAGCCACAGTGAGAGAAAGAGAGTTACAGGGATGAAATTGTATTTCTTTCTTTCTTCCTTTATTTGTTAATTTGTTACCACAATGCAGAGCACTTTTTTATTGTTTTTTATTTTAGATGGCGCCCACCCCAGGTGACTGCCTATATGGCCTATGCCTTAAAGTGGTAGTAGGCAGAACTTTTCATCATTGGGCAAACATTCCATAATCACCTTTCAGCATATTGTAATTCAAGTGTTCTGAGAGAAAACTAGACTTCTGCACCTCCTCATGGCTCTGTTTTCAGGCTTCAGAAAATCTAGCCCGTGACAGGAGACTTTGGCCAATCACAGGTCATTTCAGAGAAAAAGCGTTCCTATTGGCTGTTCATGAGAAAGTTTGCTCCGGCTGGTAGGCGGTGCTTGGTATTTCCTCAAATGATCTCAACATGGCTGCCGGGTCACAAACTTTCTCATTTTACAGCTAAACGGTACACTACAAGATGTTTCTGAAAAGATTTGAGACGAGAAATAAGAATTACAGTAACAGAATATTGATTCATATTTGATCAGCGCTGCCTAGTTTGACCATTTGATCAGAGTTTGCGAGTGATTTACAGCTGCTCAGAGACGGCTCGGCTCTAGCTCGGCTCTGATTGGTTGTTTTCCTCCGGTCTGTGAAATCTTGCAGATGCTATTAGGAGCACCGGGGGACACATGATTTTTTTCAGATTACCTGTCTCATGCACTACTGTCAGGATATAGGGAACGTTTTATAAAAAATAACTTTTTTTAATCATATTCGCTCCAATTCTACCCACTGCTGCTTTGATCCGGCCCTGTGTACTGTACACAGGAAAACACACACAAACCGTTTGGGTGATAAACGGAGATACTGTGAAAATTACTAGTGAGATCCATCCCGAGCCCAGCAGCCAACGCTGGAGATCGATAATAATTTATTGGTAACTTTCTTTCTTTTTAGAGAGAGAGACGACAGGGTGAAGAAAAGTGTGTGTGTGGCCTTGGAAGTTGATTAAAAACAGGTGCGGTGACAATCACATCAAAGTGATGGAAGCCTTGTGTGCTTGTGTGGCTTACATTGTGTGTGTGTGTGTGTGTGTGTGTGTGTGTGTTTGTGTGTGTGTGTGAAGTGCGTGCGTCAATGGCTATTGATTGTTGATCATAATTCTCTCGGTGCAGTTCTCTCCATCACAACAATTCACTGGAGTCCGCATTGACTTATGGGTCGCAAACTTCTGTCAGCACTAACATGCTCTAAATAACTGAACAGAGAGAATTGATGGATGGATGTCGGGAGGGATGGAGAATAAAGGAAATCCATTCCATAGAAGTTCATTTCAATCTCCAGCAGATTCCAGCAGCAACACAGTGTGTGAGATGTTGCTCAGTCATTGTGGCCCGTCTCGTCGCCGCCTCTGCCTTTCCCTTGCACTCTAGCGCCCTCCATTGACCGCTTCCGGTACTGCGGGGATGAAACAGCAGAATTTAGAGCCACCCCCATTGACAGGCGTTTCATTTTCTCTCCTGCGACGAATCAAACCACGAATGTAGCAAGGCGTCTCCATGGTGTTGCTAAGGCAACGCAAAGGCATTATTACACACATTATCAGCCCGACAACTGGAACCCCTGAGGCGGTTCACAGACATAATGGCAGTTTTGTTGCTAGGACTGTCTGGGAAGAGAGAAGAAGAAGAGGGTAAAAGGAGGTGCATGTCAGAGACCGTGACTGACTTCAACAAATGAAGAAGATGGACAGCAAAGACAAACAGTTTAATAAAGACTGACAAGTGAGCGAGTGACAGGCAGGCAGGCAGGCAGGCTGTGAGAAAGACAGCTGGACAGAGCGTTAGACAGATATTAAGATGGAAAAGATAAAAATAAGACAGATATGGGGAAGGAAAAAAAACAAAAATTCAAACATCCAGATGGAAGATAGACTTCCAATAGACAGGCGAACAAACAGAGGAAGACAGGCAGATGAACAGACAGGCTGACAGACAAATAGACGGACAGGCAAGCTGACAAATAGGCAGACTAAGAGGACAAAATGAATCCATAACCCATAAAGCATTCCTCCACGGTCAACATACATGCAATCCTCTGGCCACCTGGTTGGATTACTGGCTGTCAGGAAAGCACACACACACACACACACACACACACACACACACACAGCTACACTATCACTCATCACAAGTTCCAGACTTCTTCTGCACACACCAAACTTCACATTGCGTGCCCACATGCCTGCGCGTTCGCTTGTGTCTGTTTGCGTGCCCTTCTGTGTACAGTAGTGTGTGTGATGAATACAGTATTTAGGGCCGTGTGATTGGAGGAATATATAACAAAAGGTCAAGCTGTCGGAAAAACAGCCAAGTTCATAGAGCCCACAGCGCCGCGGAATACCAAAGATCCTCCGCTGCCATCATGCATTCTGTTCATGTGTGTTTGTGTGTGTGTGTGTGTGTGTGTGTGTGTGTGTGTGGACATCTACAGGTTTTAATGCCTGTTTACCAAACCCGGGCGAATACAGTGTTTGCACTTTAATGTGCGCGCAAGGCGAAGGCACACTTTCTTTCTTTTTTCCCACACACTCGTGCACAGCGTGATTCATTCGCCATCCGTTTCTTTTTCGCCGTGTGTGTGTGTTTACTCTAACTGGGAGCAAATCGATTAACATGCTCCACATGTAAACGGATGGATAGTGAGGGAGAGAGGAGATGAAAGCGGAGAGGAGCGGTTAACACGGCAACTCCGGATAAATGCATAGACCCCTCATTATTCCGTAAATGAAAAAGGATGATTCCTTTCGTTCCCTCCCATCCACTTTCCCTCCCTTACTCTGCCCTCACTGTCTCCCTGACCTGATAAAAGTTACAGCCCCTCTCCCTCCCTCCCTCCCTCCTTCCCTCCGTGCTTCTTTTCATTTTCTCTCCTCCCTCCATTCTTCTGCGGTTTGTCCCACTCCTCTCCACTCGGCCTCATTTCTCTCCTCCTGCCCTCCCTTTTCCTTCTCCTTGCCACACTCTCTACTTCCTGCCCTTCTGTCAGTTTTCTCTCCTTTTTCCTCTTTCCCTTTCCTTCCCTCCTTTTTCCCCCCACCTTCCTTTCTCGCTTCTTCATCACCCCTATACTTCCACATCCGCCCTTCTCCTCTTCCCCTCCCCTCCTCCCACCCTCCATGTCACAGGGTATCATGGTTAATTAGCCAGTAGTGGATTTGGACTCTCATTAGCGTTTCAACGGGAGCGAGGGATGCCTTCGTTCTTATTCTGCCGGTGTACTCCTCTCCCCCCCTCCCTCATCCCTCCACCTCCACTTTTCCTCCTTCTCCTCTTCCTCCATCTCCCTCCTTCTTCCTCCTGCCTCTCAGAAGACAGGATAAGCCGGCCCTCGATTGGTTGTCCTGAACTTTAACTTGTTCCCTTTTTTGCTTTGATGAAAAGTTGGGCTTTTTTCCCACCGAGGAAGAGGGGGGACGTGTGCCAGTTTGTGCTTGCGCTTGATAAACTGCCAGAAACTACAAAAAAGAGAAATAAATGAATAGTGTCACTTTGAAGTGGGACCTACATTGTCGTCTTCCAGCGCTTTGTGCATTCTATTAACATGTGGCGTCATAAATAAATTGTCCTTGTCTGGCATTCGTAACGTATGCCATTTTTGAAATTCGGTGTAAAAGTTTCACTTCCAAAGAAGGTTATTTTACATGCAGGCCCTTTGCAGTAGAGCAAAGCTAAAACGTGCAATTGTGAGGCGTGCAGGTGACCCGCCATTTAAACTCCCCTCTTTGTTTTGTTTTGGGTGTATTTTTGCTCCATTCTCCACCATTTTGTCTCTAGGTTGTATTTTGTGCTGCTGAGCTTGTAAATGGCCTCTCCCAGCGAGACTGCACCTGCATTAGTCAACCTGATAATTGTGATTAATTATAGTAACACACGCGAGAGTGCGTGTATGTACAGGCACACGCGCACACACACACACATACACACTGGCAAGGATAAAGCAGCGAGTATAGCTCCATGCTACAAGGTAACTTTGTCCTGTGGACTCAAAACATTTGTCAGCATGTGCACACAGACATTCAAAAGCACACATTTGGAGAGACTAAATGCATTCGATTTATTCTCTAATACAAGTAATTCCTCTGTGCGCAGACGAAAGCCGGCATATTGTAATGCCTATTGTGCAGGAAGGGGCATTGTTGTTCACCAGCCACTGAAGAGATGGGCTCATTTTATTCAGAAAACATGGTATTATACCTGTCCCGCTCCCTCCAAAGACTTTTATTTTAGCTATGCATTGTTTAACTTTTCTGCTGCACGGTGATATTTACAATCTCTCTGACATTATGTTATAAATGGCCATATACTGAGCCATTCTGCAGCGGAGAAACGCATGCATCTATGTGGCAGGTGAGTGTGAATTATAGGATCGATGGAGGAATACACACACTCTCAGTGGCTGCCTTGTCACCGCCGAATGCAAGGGAACAAATGGAAAATGGCTCAATCCATGCTGATCTTCATGATGTATCGAGTATTAAATTGCACATTTCATATTTGAAATAGAGGACACAATCACACAAGGGAGTTTGTTTTCTTCGGGCCTAAGCATCGTGGCTAACTTTGCTTTTGTTGCATTTTTTTGTGTTTACTTTGATTAAGTACACACTGCCCAATTACAGGCTCGTAAACAAAAGTCACATGAATTCAAGTATCTTGTTTGCTGAACAGTTTTTGGCAACTCATCATTTGAGCGGTTTGAACTGCATCAGGGGTAAAATAAAAGAACTGAAAATTCAAGTAGAATGCCACAGACTCATGAATGACAATGTGTCTGTACCTTTTTGCTATAATCTCCCCTCTCAGAAGATCAGCAGCATCATTTCAGACATTGGCTTGCTTCAAGCTGTTTCTCACCAGTGCGATGCGAAAATGCGGTGCGGGAATGTGGAAAATGTTCAATTTTCGCAATGAATTTCCTCTTAAATAGTGCCACGTCTACTCCACACAACAAAAACCTATCCAGACAGAGAATGTCTAATGGGTAACATTAACTAAGCTAATCTGACCTAAATGCGATGCTAATGCTAGCTGTTGCGGCTAGCCCCATTCTGTGACCAACATATAACATTAAGTCCATATCAGCTACATTACCATCTTCATCGTATCCCATAGCCGTATATTATCCTTTATTTGGTTGTTGAGGTAGTAGTGTTTGTTGTACATTATTAGGTCTTGAGAAGGAGATGGCCCATTGTTATTCCGAAACACCAATATATGTCCAACGCCCGTTTTTCCAAGGCGGTATTTGACGAGTTGTAAGTGAGAATGTGTTGAAATGTCACACTCTTCCTTTAAGGCAGAGGTGTCAAACATATGCCCAAGGGCCAGAACTGGCATGCCAGTAGGTCCAATGTTGCCCACTGGATGACTTTACAAATTGTGAACATTGCAGAGAATTAATTCCAATTTTCCAATAAAATGCACTGCTCTTCCCATTTGTCCACTGGGGGTTGTGATGTCCTAATAAGAGTAGCAGGTCCACTTTTATAGATCCCACATGCTTACATACAGGCTACGTGACACAACACTGTCAAGCGTATGCTACTGTTTCTGTACGAGCCGCCGGTGGAAAATGTCAAAAAGGAGAAAAGTGGACAGAGTGTCGGGTTTTCAAAGAATTTTGACCAGTTCCTTGGTGTGTTCACAGCACCTTTCAATACTCGGCGCCACTATCAGACTCATCATGGCAAAGAATACAGGAACTTGCAAGGGCAACTGAGAACAAAGATAAATGCATTGTTGGCAGGTTTGAGGAAACAGGAGTCTGTTTTTAGTCGTAGCCATTCATCATCTGCTTTGTAAATGGTTTGTTCATAGATTGTGAACATTTCAGAATGTGCTTTTACTTTTGTACACTAAAGAAAGAAACATTTTGGAGGTTTTTAGGTTATTTCGTAATGGTTTTGCTGGTCCAGCCCACTTGAGATCAAATTGTGCTGGCCCCCCTGCTTTAAGAGGAAACAAAGGTGCAAAAATGTACAAATTATGTATACTTTATATTTTTATCTGACCATTTTTTGTATGTGAGACGATTTGGGATGTTTGGTTGTATATTTTTCTCACCGACCCAGACAGCCTTTTGATTCCATTCATTACTGTGCTGTATGAAAATCTATTGACAGACTCCTGAAACTTAAGTTAATCCATCACAGTGAACATAAAGCCTTTATTATTCTTGTCAAGGTAACATTCACGTCGTGATCTGGTGCTGCAGTTTAAAAACAATCTAATTTGAAAATGTGAACTTTACCTCATAGAGATAATGTAACTATACAGCTCAGTCGCACAGCAGCTAGTGAAATAGTCACAAAATGTAACGTATTGATTTGTGTACACAGACACAAATTTCACAATTTTTTTGTGATGGGCAGCAAAAAATCTATTATCATGTAATCTACGTAATTGTGAACCAGAAAGAATAGAGAACAGCTAACGTCGCACAGGCAGGAGGCTGGGGTGGAATGGTGGGTCAAAAAACACAAGACTTTGGCCCAGGAGACTGGTGTTCGTGTCCCGTGTGAAACCACAAGTCAAAGTTGATTTATTCGTCACGTAACTTCAGTGTTATCTAAACCCAAACCACAATATTTTCTTAAAGCTAACTAAGTATTTTTTGTCACTTAACTTCCGTACTTAAGTTACAGAACTTCCGGAGTTATTTAAACCCAAACTGCATTTTTTTCCTAAAGCTAACTATTCGTTTATGTCATGTAACTTCCGTACTTGAGCTACGCCACTTCAGATGTTATTTTAACCCGAACCGCAATGTTTTCCTAAGCCTAACTAAGTAATTCGTAGCCTAAGCCTAACCAAGTCAATCTATTCCTAAACTTAACTAGTAGTTTTATTTTGAAAAGACTTTAGCGGAAATTGACACGTGTGTCACGTGTTGCTGGACATTCGTAGGATAACGCACAAAAAATACAATGTTAAAAGTCGTTCTGTGCGTCACAAAAAAAAGGGAAAATTTGTGTCTCCGTACACAAACCAAATATATTAAATTATGTGAGACTCTGTTGATCTATAACTGAATCAAATCAAACATGCAAAAAAACACTGGTATTGTCCTTTAACAATAGTTTCATTGTTGCAATTCATAGCAGACAGCATGAGATTCTACAGCTGAAAGCTTCACGGCTTGCCCGATGCAAGCCACTCTGAGAGTAAAAAGGATGTAACACACTGTATGTTACTGTATGTAACACACGCACACACACACAATGTTCTGAGGTGGTCTTTAAGTGAACGGACGAGATCAGAGACACAAAGGGGAGCGGTGTAGGCTAACTGTCTAACTTGGCCCAACCCCAAACAGAGAGAGAGAGAGAGAGAGAGAGAGAGAGAGAGAGAGAGAGAGAGATGGTGATAGCCTCACTGCAGTATGTCAGATCTGGGCTGTACGCCAGGTGAGCTCTCTCACATGTGACTCTGCAGTGTTAACTTCAGCTGCCCAGCAGGACCTTGGCAACTCTCGGTGTATATGAGCGAGTGTGTGTGTGTGTGTGCTCATCAGCACCTGTGTATACGTCGGTGGGCTTACACCTTTGTATATGTGTGTGTTGTGTTGTGTACTGTACTTGTGCAGTATAGTGGCTGCAGGCCAGTGGCCGTGTTCACATCACAGGTAGAATTTCATTGCCAGGTTTCTGGAGGTGATCAATCGCAGTTGAAATGGCGCTACCTGCAAAAACACACAGCGGCTTCTCTCTCCCGCGCTCCATCTTCACTCGCTTTCTATCTTTTCAACTCAGCTGTAGCCTCATACCTTCATCCTTTTACCATTGGTTTGCTCTTCTCAAACTGTAAAAGAAAAAAAAACAGATTGGCCTTGAGGGAAAGAAGCTATTAAACAAGAATTTACTGTTTGAATCCATAGCAACATTCTCCACCTATACACTGCCAAAGGGTCCCAAAAGCAAGGCAGTGAACCCTGTTACAGAAGCGCCGAACTGAGACTCTTAATTTAAATGCATTAAATGTTATGTCCGGAAAGATATGCAAAAAGACAGATTCCATCCACGGCCTGCAAATTGGTTAACAAAAGTAATCTTGATCTTAATTTTCATCTATGCTGTACTTCCCTTTTGATTATTTTCTTTCCTCATTTCCTTGACTTGAACTTCAATTTCCTCAATTAGCCTTCTACTTAGACTCTACCTCCCTCCCTCTCTCTGTGGTCACTTTCTTGTGCCCCAGATCTGTATTTCCTCCCATATCATCATGCTTCTCTCCTCCATCTCCTCTCCTCTCCCCAGTGTCCCCTGCATCATTACGGGCCTTGCACACACCCCGTTCTCTCCATCCTAAATCCACCGCTCACTCCCTAAGCTATTAGTATTATCCAAAACTTTGCCAAGCTTAGCTGCCTGAGTCTGTGTGTGGGTGTGTGTGTTTGGTCAAGAAGGCAGCTCATATTTCTACTCATGTCAGGTGATTTCTGGTACGGAGAGGCCAGGGTCACACTGGCAATGAACCTAATAAAACACAGCTCCCATCAGCCACTGGCGCTGCGGACACACATGCACACAAGCAAACCTGAAAGCACACACACACACACATACACACTTAAACTGCTTTCCCTTCCTCTTTCTCAGTTTTATGTGTGTACGATTGCAGGGTATAAATTCTAAAGTGTGCAAAACATGCCGTGTGCTTACATGCATGTGTCCTGACCTATTAATGTAGTGGAAAATTACTGGATGTACCAGAACAGAGAAACAGCACATTACAGTAATCTGCCTGTCGTCGTGAAATATTTGGTTGTAAAAGCTTTGTGACATAGGGACTACACTCACAAGGCTATAGCTGGTAAAGTAGTTTAGCTGGCATGCTAAAAGGCTAGCCAGCCTGGATATGCTAGTGTTAGTCAGTCACAATAGCTGAAGCTGAGCTTCTTTCTATTGAGTGCTACAGGAATGAGTCCTAAAACCCGGAAATGAGTTAGCATTTCAGCACAAGTTCCCTTGTATGGAAGTCAATGGGTATTTTGAATGAGTTTTTAGTTAAATGCCTGATATAAGGTCTGTGGGTAACACAAGCTTAAGAGATTTTAATGTTTTACGATATAAAATATGTCAGTAAATAACCCAATTGTCCGCCTTTACAACCTCGTTGTGTATACTCATGTTCATGCGACCGTGGTGTTGTTCGTTTATAGCCTAACGTTAGCTTTTAACTTCTGGTGATTGCATTTACACTAAAAGTGGTGTTCATTTGTGAAATTATCTTACGGAACAAAATGTGTAATTATCATAAACGTTTGTTTGCCACAGAGCTTATTTTCTGCAAAAATCCAAATCCCAATGGAAAAATACCATTGGCTTTTTGTCGAGGGAACCAGGGTGATGCTAACTTCCTGGTTGGCCTACAAAGTCTTGCTTATCATAGACTAATCCTCATATATATATATATATATATATATATATATTTTGTTTTTGCTCATTTATCCCCCTCAAGTTTTATGCATCTATCAAAAAATAATATAAACGAGAACATGATTGGCTGAGATACATGTGACAATCACTTAGCTGTTATTTCAGAATAATGGACAGCGCTGTTTGTTATGTGTAGGGTGTGTGTGTGTGTTTGTAGGTGCGGCGCTGTCCAAAGCACTGAAATGGAGCAGAGATCGATAGACAGGGAGACACAGTTTCGGCTTTTCGTGGTTGTAAATAGAACTTTCGGCCCTAATTCCATTTCCCCCCATTGCAGCGGTCCACAGACAGAAGGGAAATGACAGGGAAGCGAAAGGTCAATGGGAGAGAGAGAGAGAACAATGTCAGTTGGTGCTGAGGCTAACTACCCCCTCTCAGACACACTCTGACCAGCCTCACAACAGCACTGCTCTCCAAACACCAACCAGAGTAAAATACACTATAACACAATGTAAAGAAAACTATTTAGAACATTGGAAAGAAGTTATTTTCACATTTTTATGAACAGTATTATTAATAGGCTGATATCTATACCAAAATAAGCTATCATGATTTATTGGGAGAAACCAAGCACTTCTATGTAAAATCAGACATTCAGCACCCCCATATAGGCAGAATGGAATGATCCCTTTTTTCATAACCATATTTTCCCGCCAATGCAACTGTGAGATTGGTAGTCTAATCAGGCTCTTCAGATCGAATAGTCGACTATTTGGGGTCACCCCTAGTACTGTTTGCCGTTTGCTCCTCCTTGAGTTTCATTCTCGGGATAGTGCATGATTCCAGTCAATAAACGATTATATAGAAGAGAGGAAGAAAAGCTGTCCAGGCTAACAAGCTTGCTAACTGTAACTCCTTGTCAAACTTCACAATTCAAAATCACAAATCACAAATCTTTGCTAACTGTTCGCTGTGTCGCTAACAGGACAATTAGTTCAAACAATTTATTAAAAAGATGCATTTGTATCATTGACTCTCATAACTGTCAGTAAACGATTCCTCTTTTAAAGAAGACTTTATGCTCTGACAGAGGAGGTTAAAGGGCCAGTGTGTCAGATCTGGCGGTATCAAGCTGTGAGGGTAGGGGGTTGCAACCAACTGAAGCCTCTCTCGTGTGCCAAGTGTGTTGGAGAGCTATGGTGGCCGACGTGAAAACGAGAATGGCCCTCTCTAGAGCCAGTTGGAGCAGAGCCAGTGCATAGAATGTACGTGGGAAGTAAATTGGGAAGCAAGCGAGAGAGAGAGAGAGAGAGAGAGAGAGAGAGAGAGGCGGCAACGGGAGCGAGTAACGTTATCGACTCGGGCCCAAGCAGGAAAAGTTAACAGAGTTTGGTTTGTCTGTTCTGGGCTACTGTCGAAACATGGCGGAGCAACATGGACTCTGTGGAGAGGACCTGCTCCCTATGTTGATAGAAATGGCTCATTCTGAGGTAACGAAAACACAACAATTCTTATTATCAGGTGATTATAAACTAAAGAAAACATACTTGTTAATATTATGTTCCGATTCTGCCAATAGATCCCCCAAATTGTTGTAAATGGGGGACTGCCTACTTTTCCGTAAGCCCATTGCTCCAGAAATACACGCTCTCCAAGCAACAAACACATGGCTGGCTAATTAATATGCAGAATGACATCATCAGACTTTCGGCTACTTGCCTTGAATGCCTTCGTTGGGTTGGGTTGGTTAGGTCAAGGCATGAGGAGTGAGATTAGTTAGGCTTAGCGTAAGAATATCAGGGTAAGCCAACCAGAGGCACAGTAGGGCGGGTCATGCCTTTACCATGGTAGGAAAAAAATATGGCAACCGGGAAGGTCCATTGATGTCATTTTGCATAATAATTAGCCATGTGCTTCTGTTCGGTAAAATGGGCTGTCGGGACAATTGGGGGTTTCGGAATAATGTTCCAATGAACAATGGCATGGCACTCAATAAAAGCAATATGCTGCTATAGTTCTCTCTGTTTGGACTCTTTGGCTCTTCACGGTCAAGATAGCACAAATTTGTGGGTCAAAGTTCACTGACTTTGAATTTGAAAAATTCCCAGGGATTTACTTCACCCTGTAAGTGAATCCGCTAATGACGGCAATTTCATTGGAATTAATTGATTACATGATGGAATTTCACTGTTTTTAATGCCGGGGTGACCATGCCTTTAAAGTGTTACATGTGATTGTGACACCAGTGTGTGTGTGTCTGCAGTATGTGTGTGTGTGAATGTACAGTACGTGGGATGCATGCTCACCTTTTTCTTCTGGATGACTTTCAAAGACTGTGCCAGTTGATAGGAGTTTGGCACGGCGTCCATTGGCAACAGAAGCAGAATAATACCACAAGTCATTTAGGAAGGAGAGACTGCTTGGCTCAGCTGTAACAAATTATTTACATTCAGTATGTATCACACAGTACTTTTGCCATCATTCACAGCCTGGCTTTTGTAAATCAACTCATCGTTCTTTGGTTGAAAATTAAATGAAATGAATAATAAAATAACTGCTTAGTCATATCAGACTTCTGCATATATTTACTTGAATATTGCACCCAATTTGACTGTCATCTGCTCATTAAATGGGTGTTATCAGTTGTTTTAAGCCTTATAGGGGCCTGCTAGCCTACTAAGTTGTAAAAGTGAAAATAATACATTCTAACACATTGTTACACTGAATGAGATGTCACATTTTGAACACAAAAAAAGGCTTCACAAAGGATTCGAGCCCTTGTCTCCTGGGTTAAAGTACTGTGATTTCCCCCAACCTCCACCCCATATTAGATTTCATGCTGTCTATACATAGAATGTATATAAGAAGTAGATATAGTCACTGTGACGTCACCCATTGGTTTGTGGACTGCCGTTTTGAAGCCTGGAGTTCGGCATTTTGGGGCGTTGCCATGTTGTTGTTTTGCAACCAGATGAGACACGAGAGGGTGGAGCTAAGTACAACAGAATTCTGAATAAGATGTTTTCAGGAGTCCAAAAAGGTTATAATTAACTTTCATGACTGAAAACCCACTGTGAAAGGGTTAAAGCTGTAAGACGAAAACACAGACAACTCCCAGACCAGACAACGCCGTGGTAAAGCATACCCTGCTTTATGGTCTATTTGACTCTAAATGGGACCATAATTTACTAAGTGAACATCATGCTGTATTGAAGAAGACTTGAAACTAGCGCTTGAGACCATAAACTCATGTTTACAATGTTTACTGAGGTAATAAATCAAGTGAGAAATAGGGTCATCTTCTCACAGACTTCTATACAAACGGACTTCTTTTTTTGTAATCAGAGGAGTCGCCCCCTGCTGGCCATTAGAAAGAATGCAAGTTTAAGGCACTTCTGCATTGGCTTCACTTCTCAGACCTGGAGGTTGCCCACCGTATCTACACTACAGCGCCCTACTTCTGCTTTTGCTCCTGTCATAATTACTATTAGCGACTATGGTCGCTAGAGATCGCTGTTGTCTTCTTTTATTCCTTCTTTCGGTGATCGCTCATGTGAAAAATTTACAATCTGACATTTCCCGTGCCACTCAATCCACGCAGGAAATAATGTCTTACTAATTAATGCGCTTGCAGTGTCAGATGGTCACGGAAATACACATGTGCTTCAACCAGTGTCCTGCTAGTACCTCGACGTGCGCAAAGGTGAAAGAACCCGATCATTGCTGCTTACAGCTTTAATTATTAGGGCCCGAGCACCGACAACGTGGGTTAAACTACATCACCACACTCCCGGCGCACTTTATCAAAGTCTTTACTGTTGCTGCAGATGGGTTTACATTATAGTTAATGGAACGCCATGTGCATTTCATACCAGCTCTAAAGGGTGCCGTGTGTGGCAGTAACAAACACTGACGGCCCTGATTGGTTATCGCCCATGTCAATTGATGACAAAACCTACTAGTAGGTGTAGCAGGCCCTTCTGACCCAATCTATGATGCTGATAACCACTGATAACGCCCAACTAATGACCCGATGTCATTCTAACCAGCTGAATATCCCCACTCTGTACATTGCAAAAAGAAAAGATGACCACCATTTCTAAATCTGTTTATATTTTCTGTTACTATGTGCTCTTGGTCCCTGACCACATATTATGTAAACCTGCAGCTGCTTCATAATATACGTTTGTTTGTTTTTAACCTGAAGTCCCCATGCTGTAGTTGTTACCGCCTGTCTTATCAAAGAAGTCAGTGGGAGCATGAAAGGCATACTAAAAGTTCCTCTGGCTCCCCGCAGCCAAATGGCAAAAAAAACCCCGATTGATATTAATCTGCCCAGCCGATCGATGAGGGTACAGCACTGAGCTCCTCTTGGAATATCACTGGCTCGTTTACAACAGAGAGAGAGATGGAGAGACGGAGCGAGGAAGAGGGGGCACGAGACGGATCATCTGGCATCTGTCCAAGGATGTTTATGTTAATTTGGAGTGGCCCGTCGGTAGGGGGCTGCCGGTGACTGTACCCGCTAATGAAATGGAAATGAATGAAAGCCTTATTAATTATCTGTGATCTTCTAAGGGTGATTTCTTTATAAATGAGAGTGATCCTGAGCTACTTCCATTACTAGGAAGCATTTAAAATTAATACACCGCAGCTTTGCATGTGCCCGATGAAAAAGAAAAAAGAAGTTAAGAAGCACAGGCCTGTTGCCTCGCAGACACTGAGCTACCAGCGCCTCATGCATTTAATGTCGGCATCAAAGCAAATACCATTTGAGATGTGCGATTTTCAAAACATCAAAAAGCGAATCTTCAAGCTACAGTTGGAGGCCTGCCTGATCTCCCAGGGACCGACTTTAATCTTTACAGCGCCTGTTTATACCAAAGATGGCTGGAGCCAAAAAACATCCCTACAATATTTGGTTCTTTGTGACGACCTGAGGCTTGTAAGCAGTTTTGTGCTCCAATCCTTAAAAATCTTACATTATTTTACAGGCTTACTGCTGCCCATACATTAAAGATAAGGTCTTCTGCTCTCAGAAGTACAACAAAACACTCGCACATCAATGGGCAGGCAGGCGGATGATAGCACACACTTATACACTCACACACTCAGAGAGAAACACACGCCGAGCTTCTCAGCTTCTTTGACCGCGGGACGGCCGTAAAAACAAAGTATTGATTGTTAGAGAGGGCAGCAGAGATCTTTGAAACGTAGCTGAATTGTGCTTCTGATAATGGGATCTCTTCAAGTTCCACTCCAGTAGAATGGCTTCCAGCGGCGTTCTGCCCAGCTCCCTAACACTTTATTTTACTTTTGTCTCTCCAAAATGATCCAGCAGGCCTCCAGGAAAACTGAGCGAGACCCACTGTGCTGACTTAGAGCTCCCCAACTTTGAGGAGTGGATATAAAGACTTGATGGGACAGTGCCGTAAGTGAAATGACTCTGTATTTATACTTATATCATTCGTGGTCCTCATAGGAGCTGATATTAGCCGTTGAGCCAGGGTTGTCTGAAGTGCCAGTTAGTTATTTGCCTGCTCCATCCAGGGGGGGGCAATGAACAATACTGATAACCCTGAGACCCGACCGACTTTACTGTCTTTCAGAGGCTGTAGCAGGTTTTAGAGCTAGAGAGAAGGTGGATATATCACATGAAACTAGAAAACTTAAGGAAGCCATTGGTAGCAACTATGTCATGCTAGATTGCCGGGAAAGAGGCTAAACAACGCTCCAGAGTTAGGCCATTTTCAAAGGGGTCCCTTGATCTCTGAAGATATGTGAATGAAAATGGGTTCTATGGGTACCCACCAGTCTGCCCCCTTTACAGACACGCCCAATGTATACTAATCCCATGCAGTTTGGGTTTAAAACCGTGCAGTCAAAATGTGTTATTTTCACCTATTCTAAAATAGTGTGATTGAATATTTCTACATACTAGGGTCTCTAAACAGTCTTGGAATTGCATAAATGTGGTATCACTGTAAAACTAAGACTCTTGTGGATCCAATGAAGCAGGTAGCTGGCAAACAAAACTCCATGCGTGACGAAAGACAAACCAACAAAGGAACTGAGGTGGTATAAATAGTGACTGACTAACTGGGGAAGTGAGAACAGGTGAGGTTGGTGCACAACTCAGAAATTAGGGACAGGTGGAACTGATCAGGGCGGGGCAGACAATCTCAAAGGCGGGAAAACACAAAGGCAGGAAGTAAAATAAAACGTGACACATGAGGAGGGAACCTACAAAATAAAACAGGAAACAATCTACAACACTACCTAAGACCACGGCTGCAGTCGAAAAGTCTTTTTTTGCTAAGGAAGGTTCCTAACGGAGTGAAATGACCCAGAAGTATCTAAGTAGCAGCCATGATGAGAGCTGTTTGAATTCTCTAAATGCTAAGGAAAGGTGCTTCAATGCTTCCTTTTGTTATCTCCTTTAGCATAGGATACACTGGACCATCCTTTACCAAAGGAAAGGAGATAATGCCGCCCCACAATTCCTTGCGACCGCAACATTTAAAGCGATGCACCATTCTGCCGTTCATGAAAACAAACAATATCTTGCATAGATTTATAAATTATTTTCATACTGTCATACACTAATTGGGATTCATTTTGATAAATATGAGTGGGCAGTGACAGCCATTTTGTTTCACTTTATTTATATTCATTTATTTGAATATAATAAACAGTAAACATATCGCAAACTGCCAAAAAATAAATAATCAACATAAATAAATACTACATTTCCGGAAAGGAGTAGGAATAAATATACATTTAATTGTTCTACCCCTTCTCCATAACTCAACAATTAACTTAATATTTAACATATAACCTTTTGTGACTCGTAGCCTATAGGCTATTCCTTTTTTTAATTTATATTCCAACCTTAGTAACAAAGTAATATTATTCACCGGTTGTCCACGTTAGGTCAGATAATCCTTTATTATATGTTGATGTTAAGTGTTACAGCAGCAGAAGGACCTGCGGTATCTGTCTTTCACACACCGCGGGTGAAGCCGACTATCACTGAAAGAGCACTTTAAGAACGCATAGGGCGAACATGTGCCTTTTGTAGTCCATCTTCGGAATATTGTAGTTTCACCACATAACATCTGCCGACGTCGCATCATAATTACGGAGCCTAGTGTAAGTGCACCCTAAATCCTTCTAAATTCTCCTTCACACTTTTCCTTAACCTCAAAACGTTTTCCATCGAGGTTAAGGAAAAGTGGTTAGAAAAAGACATTAGGTATTACGTCATTTTTTGACCGCAGCCCATAAAACTTGTTGACTGCTATCTAGCTACAACATACGGCCTAGAAAATGACACACGTAGGAAGCTGATACTAGCTGACAGACTCACCACTTGTCAGGAACAGTAAAAAAAAAGCAATTCTTGCCAACGTTTTAATATAAAAGAGTGACATTTCAATCACTCAAAAACACCTTTGGCCGAGTTTAGCGTTCAGACTAACACTGGCTTGCAGTGCACGTTAACTAGATAGCAGACATTAGTTACCTTTTGTACTTTTGCTAACTCAAACCATAATGGTATGCATGATGAGGTGTCAAAATATTGTCATGATTCCCTGAGAGTGACAAAAATTCATCTTGCTTATTCTCTCCAAGGTCACTTTTATTGTGAGTTGCAAGTTGCAATCCATCCAACTGCTTGCTTGCTAGCTGTCACTCCCCCACACTTGTGCCCTTTCCTATTTCTCCCTGCATGCAGATTATTTTAAGACTTTTTTTTTTTTTTTGACACTGTTTGCTTTTGCCTCCCACTTGTTTACAACTTTACAACGACATGCACAGAGAAACCTGATTAGAAGTTCTCATCAATTAGCGCTTACGAGAATGTTTGATTTTGTTTTTACCATTCAGCGCTGCTGTGCCGGTGCTTAATCCACTTGACATCACAGCTCTGTCTGTGAGATAGAACATGTGTACGGCATCCATGTGCGATGGTGCGCTCATACTAATTGAAACAAGTGTGATGTGAAAGTAGAGTTAAAACACACATTTTTCCATATGCACCTAATGAATAAACAAAACAATCAGCGGCGGAAAATCCACTCCAACTCGTCCTCTCCAATTAGCATTATCAAGTAATGAGGAGTGAAGATGGAAGCCGTGACCCTCATCCATCTACAAATCACACATCACAGCCCAGTTTGTTCTGAGGATCTCACCTGGGGACGTTTCCAGAGTGCTTTTTTCTTCTCTCTCTCCCACTCTCTCTCTCTCTCATATATATATATATATTGCACATTATTTACCAAACAGCGCATAGAGACATCCAGCATGATGTGTTTATTCACTCAAAATGATTTCCCTGGACACCGCAGAGCTAGCGTGCTAAGTTAATTGAATCTGGGCTTAATCCGCGCCTTTTCTCCCGTTCTGTTTCCCCCCCATTCCCACAGTCTCCAGACAATTCCGTGCTGAGGCCCCGGTGGGGAGCTGTAAGTTTAAGTGGTGTTAAATATTTACAGAGGAGAAGGTATTAATTCATATTTTACAAAAAAAAAAAAGTCTCTCATTCCTCTGTGCTCCCAGTCAGGGATCCTGTGGGAGCCAGCGGTAGTGAGAAAAAGCACAGAGAGAACGAAGAAGAAACAGCGTGGATGAGCATGCAAGATTGAAGTTTTTTTGGTTGGTTTGAGAGGGTGGACAAAACTCACACTGAGTGAATTGCAGGGGATGTGGGACTGTGTGTCTGCATGAGGAATGAACGGCTGTTTTTGATGTTTTACTTCCTGCGCTGCACCTAATGTGAAGGCCTTTCAAACTTAATTCCCAAATTTAATCTCATGATACTAGACAGGTGGACCATCTTCACCTTCTTTTTATTAAAACCAGTCACGGCTAGTATTCGCTGAGATGTCGTAGTGCACAGATATGGAGAGACAACTTATACAGTATATTAAAGAGAGCATTTCATATTTAATTCATCATATCTATTTCGTCTTTTTTTGCTTTATGGATGGCCAGCAGTCTCACGGCAGTTCATGAAATAGTCACGAAATTGAATCTATTTGATTCGTGTACATAGACACGAATTTCCCTTTTTTCGTGATGTTCAGCACGACTTTCAGCAACGTATTTTTCGTGTGTTGTTCTACGAATGTCCAGCAACATGTGCACGCACGTGCGGATTTCCACTTCAGCCTTTTCAAAATAAAATTACTTAGTTAGGTTTAGGAAAAGATCGACTTGGTTAGGCTTTGGCAAAAAAACGACTTATTTTGGGTTGAAATAAGACACTTAAGTATGGAAGTTATGGGACAAAAAGCTACTTAGCTTTAGGAAAAGATTGTGGTTTGGCTTAAATTAACTCCGGAAGTGCCGTAACTTAAGTACGGAAGATGCGTGACAAATAAACCAATGTTGACTTCTGGTTTTACACGGGACACCAACACCAGTCTCCTGGGCGGAAGTCCTGCGTTTTTTGACCCACCCATCCACCCCGACCTCTTCCCTACGCGACGTTCTCCACTCTCTATACTTCCTGGTTCACAATTACGTGGATTACATACAAAATTATTTTGTGCTGACCATCACGAAAGAAATGTGAGATTTGTGTCCATGTACACAAATCAATATATTCAATTTCGTGACTATTTCACAAACTGCTGTGCGACTGGGCTGGGAAGGCAGCGTCAGTCTGTCGGTACACCAGTGTGGTCTGAAATATCTCAACAACTATTGGATGGATTGCTATGGAATTTGGTGCATAGAACCATGGTGCCCAGAGGATGAATGCTACTGACTTTGATGAACCCCTGACTTTTCATCTAGCGCCACCAGCAGGTCAAAGTTTCCACTCGTCCAGTTGCTTTATTTACAAGATGGATTGGCACACATTTTGGTACACACATTGATGTTCCCCAGACAATGAATCCTACTGACTTTGGTGATCCCCGGACTTTTCCTCTTGCACCACACTCATTAACAATTATGGTTCACAGTGATATCTGTTGGATGGATTACCATGCTGCAGGCATTCGTGGTCTCTGTAAACATTGGTGATCCAACCCGTTCTCATTCC
>CAKAKR010036870.1:28649-55246 GCA_916700685.1 Adelosebastes latens
CGTTCTCCACTCTCTATACTTCCTGGTTCACAATTACGTGGATTACATACAAAATTATTTTGTGCTGACCATCACGAAAGAAATGTGAGATTTGTGTCCATGTACACAAATCAATATATTCAATTTCGTGACTATTTCACAAACTGCTGTGCGACTGGGCTGGGAAGGCAGCGTCAGTCTGTCGGTACACCAGTGTGGTCTGAAATATCTCAACAACTATTGGATGGATTGCTATGGAATTTGGTGCACTCGTCCAGTTGCTTTATTTACAAGATGGATTGGCACACATTTTGGTACACACATTGATGTTCCCCAGACAATGAATCCTACTGACTTTGGTGATCCCCGGACTTTTCCTCTTGCACCACACTCATTAACAATTATGGTTCACAGTGATATCTGTTGGATGGATTACCATGCTGCAGGCATTCGTGGTCTCTGTAAACATTGGTGATCCAACCCGTTCTCATTCCCAGCTCGTCACATACGGACGCTTGGTCAGGATCCCTTGGCGTTACTTTAGGATTAGGCAACAAAACCACTATAATTAGGTATAGGAAAGAACATGGTTGGGCTTAAAACTACTATGTTTGTACAGTGAAAATGACACTGAACATTTGATAACACGGGACACAAACATAAAAGCTTTTTGTTTGTTTTCGTTTGACATTTGATCACAAGATTCTCGCGTGACCTTGAGACATCGCAAGAATCCATCTGCCGTATGTGATATCATGAAAAAAATAATTACATTTCTCCTCTTAACACTTGAAATATGCTCCTGCTCTCCTGCTTTGCAGACATACTCTGCACTTTACCGGCCACTCACTCGCGCGTATGATCGTGGAGATAAATGTCACTGGCATGTGCTGAAAAGTGGCACCTTGTCTTGGCATGAACTCATACATGGCTCTTGGCAGGTGGCATCAGATAAGCACAGCGCAAATTCTCTTGGTATCTGTAGCTCACAGATCTGAAAGAGACACCTGGTGTTAGTCGGGCGCCATGAGACAGAGAGCGTTCGACCAGTAACATAGGTTGGTTCATTGACTTTAATATGATAAAGAGAGAAATGGTTGAAAGTGACTCATTTAGCCGATGTCTGATTAACATAATTGGTCAGTATAAAGAGAATATTACTGTAATCTGAGATGTTGGGTTGTTCTGAGCCACAGAGCAGCCTGTAATCCTCAGCCTGTAATTTGTGACCCGGCAGCCATGTTGAGGTCAGTTGAGGAAATACCAAGCACCGCCCACCAGCCGGAACAAACTTTCTCATTTTACAACTAAACAGTTCACTACAAGATGTTTCTGAAAACATTTGAGGTGAGAAATAGGCATTACAGTAACAGAATATAGATTTTTTTAAAGCCTGAAAAACAGAGCCATGAGGAGCTGCAAAAGTTTTCTCTCAGAACACTTGAATTACGATAGGCTGAATGGAATTTTTGCCTAGTGATGCCAAAAACATCGTGCCTACTGCCCCTTTAACTACATCTAAAACCCTACACACACACACACACACAAAGCAACAACAAAAACAACAACTAAAATCTTCAAAGTGGATAAAACACAGTGCCTTTGATGCTGTTAATATTTTAAACTTCTCTGCCTTGAGGGGGTGTTTGTATATTCTGGCAGGTGTAGACCTTTGGGGTAGGGGAGCATTTGTGTGTGCTCATATGTGTGTGAGGTTCCTCATTTGGGCCCAAGTCTGCTTTTCAATAATTCAATGCACAACGAGAGACATATTTAACTTTTCTATTGAAAATGAGCACCGTTATGATAGTTGCGTTTACCTGTCTGCTTTTGTAGCCGACCACCTTTCGGCCTACTCCTCCTCTCCCTTCTCTGCTCAATAATAGATAAAAAGACAACTGTGATTAGGTTTGCTCTCTGGCCTGTGCTGCTTTATCTGAGCGGGGCGTATTTGTAACATTTAGCGAGCAGATTTGTTTGCCTTATCCTGAGATGGTGGGCACTGATTCTTCAATTTGAATGAAAGAAATCTGTCTTGACTGTAATCTTACACGCTGCGTAAGTAACACTGGAATGTGATTAAAATATGCAAAGCTTGCGAGAGTGGCGGAATCCATTTTCACGCTCCGTGTGTGAATTTCTCGTGTGTTTGTGTGTCAGTATGCACGTCGGAGATGCTGTTTTGATTATGCTTCATGCTTTGTGTGTGTGTGTGTGTGTGTGTGTGGGGTAATGTTTGTGTGTCTGTTGTGCGTGATGGTCCCCTGATTGAACAGCTGTCACTGCTGGCTGAGTGTGTGTACCAACCAGATGGGGAACACAGGGGTCAATGGCACTGACACATTGCCACCAGATGAGCTCGTTGTAAGATCCATAGCACATAAACAGACACACACACGCACACATATACACACACACACACACACACACACATACCATTGACACCCCCCCAGTGGTATGTAAACAGATGGGGCTGAAGCGCGGATAACAACACTCAGAAAGAGTGAGTAAGTTGTTGCAGTGTCATAAAACGGCCCTTTGTTCAGCGGTATCTCAGTGCAAGATGTCACGACTAATAACACATGCAATTGAAAAAGAATATTAAATTTACAGTAGCAAATTAATTCTAAAACCGTGTCTCATATATAATCGAATCATGATGAATTGAAAAAGGAAGGATGATTGCTGTGATAGAAGTAATGGCGTTTTCAATTAAATTAAACAAATTCAAAGTGAGTTGACATTAACTTTTCGCATCCACATATATGTGTATTACGCATATACAAGATGTAATAAAATAAAGCTTTTACAGTATTTTTAAAACAATCTTCAAAGGTTTGCAATTATTTATGTATCTTAAAACAGATTATAAATCAACTTCACCTCTTTAAGTCTGGGGTAAAAATAACGCTGCAACTACTGCTGCACTTAATTTGATGTATTGTATATATGTATTTCATATGAGCTAGTTATATGGAAAGGTCCGAGCCAATGAACTTGAACCAAATTGGTTATCCATATGCTCATATATCGTTTTAAGTAGACAGATGCTTCTGAATGGCCCTCTGTACGTGTGCATGTTAGTCTGTGATGTGTTTGAGTGTGTGTGATTGAGCGTTTTACTGTCAGATGGCGCTTCGCAGTCTGCTACCCACATATGTCTTCTGTCTGTCCTACCAGATTCTGCTGACATGCAAAATGTGTGCACACTTACGTGCCAGGACGCATGTATGTGGATGTGAATTGGGAAGATGTGCATGTGCATATAAAGTATGTTTGTTTTGTTGTTGGTGTATGTTTTTTGGGTGCTCTTTTTTTGTTTAAGTTGCTGTCCATATTTTTGGTCACGTCTGTGTGTTTTATTGTTTGTTCTGTTTGTATGTGAGCATTTGCCTTCCTATGGCGGCTCAAACATGGGAGGGCTCCTCCTGCTGTATCAGCCCGCAGGGGCTGTGTGCTAAAATCAACACATATCCATGGTTCTGAATTCAAAATCAACGAGTTGTAGTGAAGCTGTCCATGGTCTTGACTTAGATATCAACATGTTCGACACATTGCAGTGAAACTGCCCCTGGCACAGACTTAGAAATCAACACATTAAGTGAAATGTGAAATTTCCTGAATTAGAAAGTAACAGATGAGAGACATCATAGTGAAACTGTCCATGACCTTGAAATCATCAAATTAAGTCAATCAAATTAAATAAACCCCAACTGCTCTGTTGGAGCTGCTCAGTGGCCAGCAGAACCCCCCCTGAATAAATAAAGGCGAAAAATACATAAAAACATTACAGTGAAACTGTCCATGGTACTGAATTTACCATTAACGCATTAGACACATCACATATTACAGTGAAATCGCCCATGATCCTAAAATTAACAATGATCTCATTAACAAACAATACAGTGGATCTGTCTGTTGTCTCTTTAGAAATCAACACATTACTCTCATTGTAGCGAAACTGTTCACGGTTCTGAATTCTAAATCAACACAGTAAACATGTTGTAGTGGATATGTCCATGGTCCTGAATTAGAAATCGACACATTAAACACATTGGAGTGGATCAGTCCATGGACCTGAATAAGAAATCAACACATTAAACACAGACGAGTGGATCTGCCCATCGACCTGAATTAGAAATCAACACATTAAACACATACGAGTGGATCTGCCCATGGACCTGAATTAGAAATCAACACATTAAACACATTTGACTGTCGAGTCAAGTCAATTTTATTTGTATAGCCCAAAATCACAAATCACAAATTTCCCTCAGGGGGCTTTTCAATCAGTACAGTGGTACAGAGTGGATCTGTCCATGGTCTTTGAAATCAACACATTACACTCATTGTAGTAAAACTGTCCATGGTACTGAAATAGGAACCAACAAATCAGAAATAATACAGTGAACCTGTATATAATCTAAAAGTATAAATTAACACATTAACAATATAGACAATATAGTGGATCTGCCCATGGTCCTGAATTATAAATCAATATATCATACTCATTGTAGTTAAACTCTCCATGGTTCTGAATCTATATCAATACATTAAACCCATTGGATCTGTCCATGATCCTGAAATAGAAATCATTACATTAAACATGCTGGAGTGTATCAGTCCATGGTCCTGAATTACATATCAACAAGTTAAACACGCTGGAGTGGTTCTGTCCATGGTCCTGAATTAGAAATCAACAAATTGAACAGATTGGAGTGGTTCTGTCCATGGTCCAGAATTAGAAATCAACAAATTGAACAGATTGGAGTGGATCTGTCCGTGGTCCAGAATTAGAAATCAATACGCTAAACTCGCTGAATTCCAACCTAAACAAATCCAAATGTTGTTCTTTTTTTGTATTTCCTTCCTTTCCTTTTCATCATCCTCCTCACCAGTGATGCATATGGATTAATATGAATTTATATAATTCATCACCATGAGGGGAATGACCTTGCCTGGGTCCAGACCTTTGAATCCGCCCACTCCACCGAGCGGACTGATTCGTCTGGCATCGTCACATGAACCAGCAGTTTCTTGGTTGAAAAAGCAATCAATCCAATGAGCGCTGTGAAAGGGGGGATTAACGATTAGCCAATCAGCGGCATGGGTGAGACTAACACTGTTGTCAAGCTGTTGTCAAGCATTGTCAAGCTCTATTTTACATCGCTGGCATGTCTTCTCAATTTCACCCGAAATCGTAGTTTGTTTTCACTTCACTCTGCTCCACTCTTAAAACTTGGGTTAAACCACTATGCTGGCATGGCTTCGCATCAGTAGTGACTTAAAATGACGTTAGAGTGGATATGTTGGTCTCTAGTGGGTGGTTAGGGAAAATCAAATCCCTCTACCCCACGGAAATCGATTAGAGTGGAGGCAATAAAGATCAGATAGACAAAGATGGAAACGGAGTATACCGAATGACTGATATCAGGGAAGAAAAAAACATTAACTAATAGGAATAATACTGAACAAGAGTAACAACTTACAGTCAAGATATGCCACTATGGTGTATTTCATCTTAAAAGTCTTATTGATAACATTTTTATGTTGACACATAATTAAAAAAAAAAAAAAAATGAATCCACAGAGCTTTTAGAAAGATGCCAAATAAAAGTATGGCTTTTCTTAAAAAATGATTGTGATTGTGAATGAATCATTTTAAAAATGTTGACAGGTCCAAAATAAATGTTTTGTTTATCTCTGTGAAAGATATCTGAAGTTTGGTTCCCACTTATAACACGGTTTGTGAGCCAATAGTATACCGACGTTGGTATCACGTGGTGTCAAGTTGCCAGTTAGTGTGGGAATGCCTTTACCATGGAAACAAGTGACAACTGATGTTAGCACATATTAGCTATATTGTCCGAACAATAATAACCCAGAAAATTACAATTCGACATGTTTAAACAAAATCAACAACTTCCAACAGCTAGTCCTTACAGCCTTAACTTATGTGTTGTCACTGGTTAGATTGTCAAAATGAGAAACATTAGCTTAGTTAGCATCTTAGAATTATTGACGGTTGCGTCCAGTTACCTAACATTATAGTTCCCTCAAACAATGTATAACAAAGCACATCAGAGGGTGTTTAGAAGTGGGTGGCCGACTGAAAAAATAAGAGAAATAAGGGTTTATTTCGACCAAACCAGAGTTTGAAAAGATTAACCAAGATGATTTCGCTGAGTCTTATTTTGTTTCTGTTTCTTTTGTTTGAATGAAGGGTGTTTTACAATGCTCCGCTGCTAGAACAGCTGATTGTTGAAAGATTCATCACCCACTTGACTATGAGATATGCAGGTCGTGCAACGAACTGGCAACCACCAGTTGTGAAGTGAATGCAATGGAACAAGGGAGGAGGAAAGCCACATCTAGTGGCTGAATGTTATCAATGTTATCAATAGCACCTTTAAGAATCCCTGTTCCAGAGTCTTCATCTCCTCAGTGAGAGTACCCTTAATGCAAGTCAGAGGGAGAAAATAAGCATAGGCAGGCAACAGGTTATCTTTTCAGTAACAGATGTTTACCCAAAAAGACTCCCAGAGCTCACTCTGTCCCACGAGTACAGGTAACAGTGAAAGGCATTACCGTTTTCTCCCGAGGAATAGAAGTGACATTCTTAAGATTTAAGTTGTACCCACATTTCCCTCGAGGTAATGCAAAGTAACCCAGTTATATTCACATCACACGCTTTAGCTGGAAGCCCATGAATGCATAATGTATAATTGTAAGATGTTGATTTGGAAAAAACAGCGAGGATGTGCATTTTTGGAAGCCATTGCGTTGGAAGTCGTCAAAAGAAAATATTTGATGGACTGATTACCAGATTAGATAGCTCATTAAGTTGTTTTGCGTTGTACTGTGTGTGTGTTTTCAGCCGTTATATGGTTTTACAGTAGCATTGCGCCATGCTGAGCTAATCTTATAAGAAGGTGAAGCCGTGTTTGTCTCTCAGATGATGTCTGTATCCTGGTGTCACCAGGAAACGACACATGAAATACACTCTGTGCATATCATGCCAATGCCTTCATGGTGCTGTGGGGAGACAGCTGAGAAGAGAGGCCTGCGAGGGACCAAGGCAGTCAGCGCACGTTCAAATCCCCCTTCATTGACTGAAAAAGATCCAGCTCTGGCCTCCAGTCATACACACTCACACTGTCTCATACACACACATACTATTTTCCCAGCTGCTCCCTTGCACTCTGTGATTTTCTGCTAGTGTCACTGTGACTAGCTTGGCACTGGCAGTATCAGGAAATGAGTCTCTTCTGGAGTGAAACACACACACGCGCGCACACTTCCGCACACGTGCACACACACCAGCCTGTAGACATAATGAAGGGTTCACGCATGCTTTTGCCAAAGCCTTGGCCCAAAGTTGCCCCTTCGGCATGGCATGAATAATGGATAAATGCGCGCTGGGTGCCATCAAATAATAACAGAGTACTCAGACGTACCAAGGCACACAAGCACCCACCCACCCCCGCCCACACATACACATATAAGAGCCCCCAGCCGTGAACTCCTGCCATGAGTGCAAAATGCCAGAGTTGAATAATTCTGTTTCTGTAGGATTGCTAAATCGCGAAGTGGGTGGGTGTGGCCATGCGGGGAACCATATGAAGGTCTGTCAACAAAAACAGCTCACAGACCAAATAAGAAGTATGACTCAATAAGGATGGAAAGGGCAAACAATGGGATAAAAAGCACTCAAACTTAAGGAAACAGACGTCATAATGTCGGACACTGTATGAGATGAATTTAGTTTTTACATTAAATTATTCTTTCTTATATCAAAAAACAGATCTAGCTGGTACTTTAGCATTACAGTACCAATCAATATTTTAATGTCCTGTAAGTAATGAGTGCTAGTTCCCACTAGTGCCATCATGTTCACTGCTTCTGGCAAATATCATGCATACGCTGTATATTATGCATGATGCAATTTACCCTGTCTGTGCATGTTGTGCATAGAAGGGCAACATGGTTTAATAGCCATAGGCTCACAAGAGTTGCAAGCTCGCTCCCTGATTTCTTGACGTTGAGTTAATATTTCATTATGTACAGCTATGTTCGTTCATGTGTGATGATGTCATGCTGTCAAGTGGAGCCTGAGAAAACTCCCTTTTAGGCTTTCGTTATCAATCTTTCCATATTTTTTCAGAAAAAAAGTGGGGGGAAAAATGCCCATTGCAATTACCCGAGCCCAAGGTGAGGTCAACCATGAGTCCATAAAGCCAAATGATTCAATTTATAATGATGATTTGAGAAGGTGGTGGTGTTTTATTATTGTTGCCTAATATGTAACTGACTAAAAATTGATCTATAACCATTAATGATAATATGTTAACCGTTTCAATCGGTCAAATCGTTTCAGCACTACTGTTTTAATTCAGTTCATTCTAGTTGCAAATCTGGAATCATAAGTTCTGTATTCAAGACAAATGCTGCATTAGTCATGCTGGTTTAAGATAAGATGAGGCTTTCTTGACATGTTACGGTAAGAAACAGAAAGAACAATTTAAAATGAATGAAATCAATACAGGAAAATATGAAATTAAGGAAATTACATTAAAAAGTGGCATACATTTTACAGATGATAATACTTGATGATTGCACATACTGTATGTGCAGGGGTAATGATTCTAGTAGAGCAACTCTGCTCTACAGGCCTTATTGAGGTAGCATTGGGACTTGTTAGGAGTCATACTGAAGTTTGGATATCTATAGTGTATACCTAATATGATATATAGTAACCATGTCGGACCAGCTTGTTGTGAAGGAGGCTAAATAACGCTCCAAACTTGCGCCATATTTTGTTGAGGAAAAATTGGCATGGCCATTTTCAAAGGGATCCCTTGACCTCTGACCTCAAGATATGTGAATGTAAATGGGTTCTATGGGTACCTACGAGTCTCCACTTTACAGACATGCCCACTTTATGATAATCACATGCAGTTTGGGGCAAGTCATAGTCAAGTCAGCACACTGACACACTGACAGCTGTTGTTGCCTGTTGGGCTGCACTTTGTCATGTTATGATTGGAGCATATTTTTTATGCTAAATGCAGTACCTGTGAGGGTTTCTGGACAATATTTGTCATTGTTTTGTGTCGTTAATTGATTTCCAATAATAAATATGTACATACATTTGCATAAAGTAGCATATTTGCCCACTCCCATGTTGATAAAAGTATTAAATACTTGATAAATCTCCCTTTAAGGTACATTTTGAACAGAAAAAAAAAGTGTGATTAATTGCGATTAACTATGGACCATCATGCGATTAATTGCGATTAAAGATTTAAATCGATTGACAGCCCTAGTTATTTGGTGAGCTTTAAAGGTTTTGGTAAGCAGATCTTGTTAACTTCAGACAGAGCCATGCTATCTATTTCCCCCTGGTTCCAGTCTTTATGCTAAGATAAGCTAACCAACAGCTGAGGGTTGCTTCATAAGCTGCTTACCACACAAAGCCGTCTCATCTTACTCTCGGCAAGAAAGCAAATATTTAAAATATTTCCCAAAATGTCAAATGATTCCTTTAACACTTAGACTTATGAAAAGAAAGTAAAAGAAAGCAAAACAGAGGCATTAGTGATTGGGTTTGCATAAGATTATCTTTTTTCTCTTGCAGCTAAGATTTTTCTACGCTGATCTGAAAGTCTGAATATCTAAGACTATTCAGCTTAGCTCACAGTGTCTCTTTATATTTATCAGCAGGTATTCCTGGAGGCCAGACTCCTCTCGCTTGAAATGTTAGAAGGCCACACTTCTCTAAACCTTGACTTTAAAAGAAGTGTGATCCTGAGAAAGATTTTAGCTTTATAAATGAAATATACCCAAGAGGTACTTTTTAAATGAATTCTTAAAGTATGAGTAAGTCCAAATTTGATCTTGAATCAGTTTAAACTGAGAGAACCTGGCCTACGGCATGTTTACTAATCATTGTTTTAATGAATGTGTAGGCTAATGCTTTAACTCCAGGCCTGAATTTGACTGTTTTTAACAATGGAAAAAACTCATTTGTGAATTAAACTTCTCAGTCGAGCAGCTGGAGATGTTAGAAGAAGACAGAGGTTTTCAGAAGGAGGCTCATCATTTTTATTCAAGTGTGTTATGGCTTCACTCAGGCCGTGTAACCCAGTGAGTCATCCACACCAAATCATGCACACAAACGCACCAAAAAAAAAAAAAAAAAAAGGAAAACATACAAATGTTATGTAAAATGTTCATTTCCCTCTGAACAATTCTCAACAATCTCTTCTCTGTGTGGCGAAAAGAGAGGGGACCCACACTGGAGTG
This sequence comes from Adelosebastes latens, assembly GCA_916700685.1. Taxonomy (NCBI): domain Eukaryota; kingdom Metazoa; phylum Chordata; class Actinopteri; order Perciformes; family Sebastidae; genus Adelosebastes; species Adelosebastes latens. The sequence continues at coordinate 38,934 of CAKAKR010036870.1, forward strand.
TACTGTACAGACATCAGTTTCAAAATTGTGACAGAAGACGTCAGTCGGTTCAACACGACCGCCAAAAACCACATGGATGCCAACGAGATGGGATATAATCTCCTGTAAGGAATATGGTACATGGTATTATTTGTTCATCAGACCTACAGAAGAACCTATTGCAAAGGATATTTCACAAATAGAAGTTATGGAACACAGCCTTTCTATTATATTGTATTACACAGATAGTAGTGCAATTTGTGTCTCTTTGTCCCTGTCGGAAAAACATGGCACTGTTGACAGAGAAATGGCCCGCACATACTGCCACATGCAGTAAATGACGCCTGGAAGCCAAGCACAGCTACGTACGAAATGCCGGAAAAAAACAAATCGTCAGGAATCAATTCACCTTTGTGTTGTTGGATGCCGCGTGATGGCAGGGAAACGCTCGAGAAAACAAAATGCTGCACTGTCTGTTGAGAGAGATGGCGCGTGTGGCTGTTTCTCCGCGCCATCTGTGTTATAGAGTAACATTCAGTCGAGGATCATCAATATGACATGTGGCGTGATGGCAGACAAATCTGAGGAATATGCGCGCGTCAGGGTGGGGGTATGAAAAACGATCTGACTTGCAGCTCATGAAACGCAAAATGAGTTCATTTTGTTTGCTGCTTCTTTTCAGAAAAAAAAAAAAAAAGATCCATTATGGCTGATACATTCCCCAAAATGTTGCTTGGAAAAGTTTGAATTGAATGGAAAGTAGATGACACTGATCACCATCAGTGACACGTATTATAGGTAGATATTTGCTCAACTCTATCAGTATTGGAAACGTTTAAAGGATAATTCCAGTTTATTACAATTTGGGTCTTATTTCTGCACTTTTGCCATCATTCTTAACGGTTATAATAACATTATATTCACCAAAGTAATAGCTGAGCTATGGGAACACGGCAGCGTCACTACAACAAAGTCCAATCAAACAGGTGTTAACAAGAGAATAGTTTAGCCATATTATCTAAACCACTGTGTCTTTACTCCTCTATGATAGTAAACTGAATATCTTTGAGACATTAGAGGACGTCATCTTGGGCTTTTGGGAAACATTGATTGACATTTTTCACTATTTTCTGACATTTTATAGACCAAACAACTAATCAATTAATTGAGAAAATAATCAACAGATTAAACGACAATTAAAATAATCGTTAAATGCAACCCTAGTAGAGACCAAAATAGAGCTAAAAGGAGAGTGAATAATGGGCTTACATTCATCAGGTCTCTACATACATGACTCCAAATAAAGTGTAAATGTAAACTCTATAAGGTGATAATATGTCAATAACGTGTTTTCAGCTTGTTCTGCTGCCCCCAAGTGGCCAAAAATAATCAATCAATGCAGCTTTAAAAGCTGGGTACTGTAGTTTTTAGCAAATGTCTCTTAAACAGGAGAAAGAAGTGCATTTGTTGGGGACTATTTTCAGACAGGTGCATTAATACACATGTGGTGCTGTAGCAAGTTTTTACAGCAGCAGAATTGTATATGTGAGATCAGCAAAATTAACTACAGAGCCCACGTTCACCTTAATATTGGAAGATGTTGAGGGAATATCGCAAGCATAACCTTTAAACCCGTCTAATCATCTGCCTGCTTATGTTTCTTAAGCCCCCTGACCTCTTTTCAGCAATGTTGGGGCATTCTCAAATCTCAGCAGTTCCCTCTGCGACTACATTATTATTATTATTGATAAGAGTGATGGCCAAAACTATGAAAAGAACAACAAGTTGGTATAGACTGGAATTATCTTTTAAGCTGTTATAGGATGATTTTAAAAGCTAGGAAGTGATTCAGTCTGCTTTAGCGCTCGGTGTATACGTGGTTATAGAAGGTAGGTGTAAGATCCAACACGTTCTCATCCCAACTCGTAACATACGTACGCTTGGTCAGGACCCCCTTGAAGTCAGTTTTTAACGCACTCTGTACCCCTTTAATGCCATTTTTCAACGTGCAGGGTAGTCCAATTGACATTAACACATAGTTAACGTTGTGAATTCAAACAAAACTACTTGGTTATGTTTATGAAAAGATAATGGTTTGAGTTAAAATAAGTAAATTTCTTACATAAGTGGACTTTCACCCAGGAGACCGCTGTTTGTGTCCTGTGTGAAACCAGAAGTCAACGTGGAATTATTTGTCACGTAACTTACGTAGTCATTTTAACCCAAACTACGGTCCTTTCCTAAACTTAACGAAGTAGTTTCGTTTCATAAACCTAACCAAGTTGTTTCCTGTGAAGATGGAAGTTTACACAGGACACGAACAGCCGTCTCTTTGATGAAAGTCCTGTGTTTGTTTGACCTCCTCTCTATGCAGACTTTGTCGCTCTTTATACTTACCACGGCCACTAGAGGCAGCCCTGACTGACAATAGAAGGGTACATGGAGCGTCATAGTTTGACGCGTAGGGCCACAGACCAAGCTGCCGTATTTGACGAGTTGGGAGTGAGAACGGTTTGGGTAAAAGATCAGATGTCATTCTTCATCTCCTCAGATGAACTAGCCTGTCAGGACTTATATATGTCTATACATTAACCACATCTGCGCTCCAGACCTCCATCATCATCCAGTAGGTTTGCTAAAGCACAAACAGATCCACCATATTTAAAATGTGCCCACGTCAACAGAAACACTGACTGCTGTTTCTTCAAGGCACGTATGCTAATGTGTAAAAATACATATGCATCTCAGCCATGAAAAGGCCTTTTTATTCCAAAGGTTGTTATAAACATATTGTACAGGATATTTAGATAAGCCGCTATAGTTCCAATAATGAAACAATGCTTTTAGGGCTTATCTCGGACTTCACGCCTGGTTATGTTCGTCACGACTGAATGGGATCCATGGCATTTTACCATTTACCCAAACAGAGTGGCATTCACCATGTGAGGCATGCTCAGCTACCCAGGAAATGAATATAAGCCTGTTAAACACTAGGCTGCAAAGAATACTGACGGTAACGCTTCCTGAAAGTCAAGGTCCAGAAATTTGGTGTTTGGTATTGTTTGCTGTATTTCCAGAAATATTGATTGGTTTTTGAAGGATATAACTTGCTGAGGGAATAGCTCCCAGCCCTGTGTAACCTAAAAAAAGCTCCCCTTTTGCTCCAGTCTTTACAAATAATTTATATTTAAATATACATTTACAGCTTTAAAAGGCCTTTAGAAATCATGTGTTGCGCTTTAATCCTGCTTAATATAGGAGCTCAGTGATAGTGAATATTTTGTCTTCAGCATAATTTGTGACAGAGAAGACGCATTGGGCTTTAAAACAGGCCTGTAATCAACATAAATATCCAGAATTGGCCAAATATTTTTCCAGCTCTGTCACAAATGATGCCCCGTAACGCAAACTGACTCCTGGTGTACACAATGCCTCAGTGAGATGATGCATCTCAGTCGCATTTCTCGGAAAATGAGGAATTGATATGTACATTGTATTATTTGGCCGATGCGCTTGCACTTCTGGGATTGAGTTTGTTATAGGAGCAAACCAAAAACAAAAAGCGATTCATTCAAACTTGACAACAAACATTATTGTCCAGTTTGTTTGAATGAAAAATCAAGTAGATAAAGTGTATCCCTTTAAGAACTGCTGGGCTTTGGCAAAAGAAACAGCTTATATTGTAAATCATTCTTAAGACTATTTGCCATTAAGATACTTTAAAAGTTATTATGAAATTATTTCCCCACTCATCATACAAAGTTCATGCACTTATCAGATCTTTCAAACATAAAAAAAAAACATCCCAATCCCTTTCCTTCTTCTGGTATTTTACAGAAAATGAAAGGATCATACTGATGTTATTAAGTTTCTCTTATCTGTGATCTTCAGCTGTCCCCTCACATTAACGTGTTGATGTGTTTATCAGGTTGTGTTTCCCTAATGGATCCAAAGTGCATCAGAACCTCGAGAGTTGTCAGTTTAGATCTGCATGCTTTTCCGTCACTGGAAACCGTTCTGCTCTCGGTGCTGCGTGGTTACACCTGAGCCGGGTTCATCAGCAGACCCAGGGTCAGCTGCTTATACAGGCATGCATCGCGTACTATGCAGGACTTTGGAGCACAATCATGCATGTCCTTTGATTAAAAAACTACACTGCTTATAAATTCAGCTGCAGTCATTTAATTGCACTTTGGTAGCTGCAGGTTAAACCCTTCTGATCCTCTTACACTCTCTTATATCAGCACTTCATTAATTTGGGTCAGTTCATAATTTTCCAAGAACCTGTAAATTCACTTCTCTCAACCTGAGTCATCGACTCCAACTACATTTCCCATAATGCTTCTCAAAAGATTTTGAAAACTTGTTGACACCCAATCAAAGGTGGCTGTGTGAAGCTACAAACTTTACAAATGACGTTCAGTTTACTCGCCGTGAGGAGTATTACACAGCCTATACTCAGTTGTATAATGTATGTCGTCAACACGTTCTCATCCCAACTTGTCAAATACCGCCGCTCGGTCAGTGCCCGTCGGCGTCGGAGACCGACGCACATGGTACCCCTCTTGCGTTACTTTTAGACTGTCAGGGACAGCGTGTCAATATACGCTCCTTACATGCAGTGTCCTTTCAAAATAAACTTCCATTTTCACAGGAAGTTAGGTTTAGGCAACACAACCACTTAGTTAGGTTTAGGAAACGGTCGTGGTTGATGTTAACGTCACTGACTACGACGAACACCGACTCCTGGTTGAAAGTCTTGTGTTTGTTTGACCCACCCGCTCTTATCGGACTCTCACGCTATTAATACTACGTCACTTGCTCCGACCGTCGAATAACGCTGCAGGTGGGTTTACATTTGAGTTGTTGAAAGCCCGGTTCGTCACATACTGTCACTAAAGGGTGCCTCCATGCGTCGGTATCCGATGCCGAGGGGCGCTGCCACATTGGCGGTATTTGAGGAGTTGGGAGTGTGACCGGGTTGGTGTGGCTCTGGAGGGAGCTTTTCAAAGTAAAACAAAAACAAAATAACCCTGATGACGTCATAGTGATGTCATCAGGGTTATCTCAGCTTGGGCTTGAAACTTTTAAACGAAAGCCTACGTTACAAACTGGAGGTGTAGAGGTTGCAAAAAGTTGTTATTTAGGAGGCAGTGAGCTTAGAATGAAAGATGTCATTGAGTTGCATCATGGGAATTGTAGTATCCGGGGGTTTTTAGAGCTTGATCGTTAATGGGGACCCTTTTTTTAAATATCATTAGCTGCATTGCATTCTGGTCTATTAAGGGACTGACTGTAAATGAAGAAAGTGGTCCCTCTGCCTGGAGTTATCCTATATGAATGCTGAATGCTGGGGCAAAATGATCAATGTACAGAGGAGTGCACTTAATAGAACTGATATTCAATATGAATGTCAATGGAAGAAAAATACACAACCAACCAATAATACAGACCCCATAATCAGCAGACCTGTTTAAAAGTGTAGTGGGGAGGTGGATTTTCCATTAGGTCAGTTTTACATCTCATTATGAAAGAGGCCGCAGGTGAAATTAAAGCTCTTTGTGGCCAGATCTGATTATCGATAAGGGCGAAATATTAATAACAGCAGCATGATCCTTTGAAACCAAGACAAACAGACACGTTCATACGGCTGTTCTCTAAACAGACTAAAACCATGGCACACTCAGTAAATGACATCTAATGCACATGCTAATATTGGCAACAATATTTTGGCTTGATGCGTGGTGAAATATATGATTGCTTATAGAAAACAATACCTGATGCTTTAAGTCATTTTAAAATCTCTGTCTGCAGTGAGGCAATGGGATAGTACAGAACTTCAAGTTAGGGTGAAACAAGCATACTCCCTTTTGAAAAATAGCATTTCCCCAAGTGTGCATCATTTGGTACGTAACCAAAGTTAATATATCAATCTTGTACTGTAAATCTGGAATAAGGAAGGTCTCGTCGTTTGTGTTTGTAAATGGAGCAATCTCTTGAAAAAATAGACATCCATGCTTCATGCTTTGCATCCCGTTGTGTCCACGCTGTTGTGCACAGTGTTCTTCATCTGTTCCCAAGAATACTTCTTATATTACACACAACCAAAAAGGGGGAGAAAAAAAGTGCTGAAATAAGATTTGGTAAGGAGCAGCATTTGGAAATGTTTGACCTTGTGTATAAAACATGGAAACTCATTTGTCCTGTTGGGTTTAGATGGATTTCCTTCTCCTCATGAGCTGGTGATTGTCTGTGAAGCTGTGAAGGCCCGGAGACACCGAACTGATGGGCGAAGGGAAGAAGCTGTTTTTCAAGGTGCTGGGCGAGATCTCCTCGATCCTGTAGGAAACCGAGTGAAAGTACTGATTGGGATTCAGCTGCGAGCTGAATGAGTTCTGATGGGAGAAGGCACAGCCCAGGCCTCCCATCCCTCCCCCAGAGCTGCCGAAGTCATGCGAGTGGTAGTGCATACAGGAGCAGACCGACTGCAAATCAGTCACTTCCGGCCGGTACGGCTCGCGCCGCCGCCGGCCCCCTTGCAACGATTCGTCCTGGATGTGGATGATCATGCTGTTCCGGTTGCCGGCTAGCGAGGCCCGCTCCTCGGCGTCCCGCCGCTCGTCCTCGCTGTTCATAGTCAGGAAGCGGAGCACCACCAGGTTGAGGAAGGCCCCGATGACCGTCAGGCCCACCAGGATGTACATGAAGCTAAAGGCCACATACAGGGGCTTCCTCTGGAGCGCCCGGTTCTTTTGAAGGGCCACAAAGTCCCCAAAGCCTATAGTTGTTAATGTGATGAAGCAGTAATAATAAGACTGGAAGAAGCTCCAGTCCTCGTAATGGGAGAAGGCGGCGGCCCCGATGCACAGCGTGCCGATGCAGGAGAAGAATCCCACAGTCACCATGTTCTCCATGGACACGTCGGTGATGCTCATGCCGCAGCATTTCTTGATCCGCTTCAGAAGGTACTTGACAAAAGTGTTCATCCTCTCGCCCAGACTTTGGAACATGACAAGAGTCAAAGGGATTCCCAGGACGGCATAAAACATGCAAAAGGCCTTCCCTGCGTCCGTCCCCGGCGCCGCGTGCCCGTAGCCTGAGAAGAGAGCAGACAGACAGCAGAAATTAGTGATGCGGAAAGATTTCGCCCAACGTCACGGGCGCTACTCAAAAAAGCCCCAGATCAGCTTTTGTTTACAAACATGACCAAGCAGGAAATCTCCCTAAGAGTCTGCGAGCGCTGCCAAAAGCGGTATCGAATAGGTGCATGCCACAGAAATGTGTCCGCTCATTAATCTCATTTGGGCTCAAAGATTATGGCAGGTGGGAGCGTCCAATTAGTCAGAAGTTTCCGGTGCGGTGGAAGAGTTTGGAGGAGAGGTTGGAGAGGAGTCATGCGGGAGCCAATGAAGCTTTTAGCTTAATTAAACTTTATCTTTAGACCACAAACTGCTGACTCACACAAACAGACTTTTGGAAATCAACCTGTGGGGCTAACAATAGGATCCATACACTACATTAGTTTAATTTTGAGATGCAATGTAAATTATGTGCTTTATGGGAAATTACAGTATGAATGAAGCCGACTGCTCCTGAATATGCATGGCTGAGAAAAGAGTGCCGTATTGATTATCGCTCCTCTACCACAGCCCATAACTGTGAGTATTAAACATCAAAATCATGGCCAAGAAACACCCACCATCAGCTGGCATGAGTATCACATCAACAACTGCCTTCCAAATGGAGACATAATATTTTTGGTGTATGGCATTTTTTATGTATTTTAGATACGTCCAGCGCAACTTCTGAGTTTTGCGCTCTCAAATATTGATTCTATGTTTTCCCATATGGCTCTCCACCCACTCAAGCATGTGTTTAGTTATACGCTTTTAAAAAAGGGGGCTCTAGCAATGGTATTTGCAACCAGGGCACTTACATTTGCATGTACAATGTGTGTTATAGCCTGAGGTTTTATCAGTGGAATTTAAAGAAACATACACTTTAGTATTTATCATTTATCAGTACTGTAATAAGCAGTGCATTATCAAGCTTTGAAAGGTAGATTTAAACAGTTCATATTTATTTGTTTGATCATAAAAATGAATTTAAAGCTGCATTATCATTATTTTTTCAGTGTGCTGACCTGACTATGACTTGCCCCAAAACTGCATGTGATTATCATAAAGTGGGCATGTCTGTAAAGGGGAGACTCGTGGGTACCCATAGAACCCATTTACATTCACATATCTTGAGGTCAGAGGTCAAGGGACCCCTTTGAAAAAGGGCAATGACAGTTCAAGTACAAAATGTAGCGCAATTTGGGAGCGTTATTTAACCTCCTTTGCGACAAGCTAGTATGGTACCCTTAGTACCAAGGGATTCCTTAGGTTTTATAGTTTCATATGATGCCAGTGTCATTATTCTAGCTTTAAAACAGCCCGCTACAACCTCCGTAAGATTGATTGCGTTAATGTGTTAAAGAAATTACTGGCGTTAAAACGATTTTGAATTAACGCGTTATTATCACGTAAACTTTGAAAGCCCTACTTGTAATGTTTCTGTTTGTGTTACCTGCCTAGGGACTACGGATGTAAATTAGCAATCTTGCTTACTCCGCTATGTTTACATCTTGTATTTTTATATACTGACTTTCATTAACATGCTCTATCCCTATTAAATAAAACCAAGTCTTCAGTTCACCACTGATGTGCAGACCTTTTTTTGCTTCTTTTAGTTCATTGCTTTGGTTTTCCCACCTGCAAACTCCTCTCTCACCCACCTCTTTCCCCAGGCAGATGTTTTCAACTCTCTGGATGTTACCTGTTCACCACCAAACGGCAGTATAAAAGACTAAAACGCTTCCTCGTCACAATTCCACGTCAGCTTATGTCCGTGCGTCCTTGTGGAAAGTATAAGTAAAAGAATCAACTTTTGGAAAAACACAAGTTGACGTCACACTGCGGTGGCCAATCACTTAACCAGCTATCCAGAGATGAACAACCCAGACACAAGGGAACAAAACACGCCCTGCAGTCAATGGGCAGTTAAAGTGACCCTCCCACACCGCCGCACAACCCTGCGGCGAATCGCAACATCGCCTGATCTGGTGTGAATGCAGCCTAAATTACTAGAAATATTCTGTTCAGTCATTGTTATCACGTAACTGAAGTTCCACACTTAGGTCACGTCAAGCTGCTTTTTGACACAAAAAACAATAATGCTGCAGTGCTTAGACAAAAACAAACCAGTGTGGTGGATTATCTAGAGTATTTCAAGTAAGTGTTAGTCTCTCTGGGACCCAGAGAGCTGCCAAAATAAAATCGTAAAAACACCGTGGCTCTGTAAAATGGTAAGCACAGAGGTGGAGTATATTTAAATGCAGTAAAACATGCAGAATCACCGGTCGGGACCTTGAAGTTTGAGGTCTGTGCAGGAAGCTGAAGTATCAGCTGTGGGTCAGAAGCAGCTCACTGTGTCACTGGTTTTATGTGCTGACTGCAGATGAGCTGATAACAATTCCTTCAACAATGAGCGGCAATGTTCACATTATTTCCACATACACACACCGGTTTCTATCAACAACATGAACAACCTTGTTAAAATATATCTCTGCTCTACTCATACCTCACAGATACTGTAGGATATAATGTGGAAATAAGATAACCAAATATGATGGCTTCATCATGACAGCACATAATGAGCAATTCACAGAAATTGCCTCCTCCACAGACTTTATTCTAATTCATGCTGGAGAAAGATATATTTAAGGACCTCCACATACTGCTTATGAAAAATCAATTTGGGTCAAAGTAAACATCATGTGCAAGATGCAGCAAAAACATGCTTGTGGCATCCCAACAGTGTTAGTCAAATCTAATTACATCTCAGGACAGATTTGTATTCTATCCAGCCATCTGTCTTCTTCCCTCCTTGCTCAAAATTAGCAAATTAATTGATATTGATTGTGATTGCTTAAATTTGTTCTCTCTCGCAGTAATTAAGACATAATGAATTACAGTGGCAGCTGTGAAGAAATGACAACTTTCATTTGATTTGCGCTGCGGCTCGACTGTGCAGACAGATTACCACAAATCTCCCCCGAAGATAATCTTCCAACATCGCGTTTTAATTTACACTCAAAGGTATTATACCAACTAGAGACTATTTCTGTTTGGACGATGTCATTTGAGGTTCGTGTGCAACGATGGCTCTCAACAGCCTCTCCCTGCTGCAATCAGACTGGAGTGTATTAGGTATCGATTCAACCGCCGCCAACTGCGGGGTCGCCACACTTTTATGTCCTCTTTTTAAGTTTAAAACTGGACAGATGAGCGTCTGAGTGTCCATGTGGTGATGGCTGATAGCACTTTGATGCCCAAAGTCTAACACAGGAAGTCATGAGAGCAGCATATTAAAAGTATAAAGAAGCAATGAAATAACGCCTCCCACAGAGATGTCATATCAGTTCGGGCTCTCATGTTTCAGCTTTAGCTCCAGCATTCATTAGTGTCCTTAACATTACCAAGACAATACATACTGTATATACAGGGGTGATTAACGGGGATTTACAGGGCTCATTGAGATGACCTGCAGACCTACAGAGCAGATATTAACTTGTACAAGTTATCATCTGTGACATATTCATGTCAAATAATGTCCATCATGGATTGATAAAAGGCAATAAGTTCATGAAAATTGTTGTCTTTTCTGTAGGGGTGGAGGAAAAAAATCCTTACAGCATAGTATCTCGATATTTTGTGTGGCAATATTGTATCGATACACGGACGTCAAGTATTTCCCCTTTATTATATAAACTATTAACCTCTTAACAATCCAACGACCGCTATTCTGTCTTTCAGAGGTTGTTCAGAGAAACTGGCATCAACATTTCCTCTCACCTCAAGATATGTGAATGAAAACTATGAAATGAACTGAGTGAAAACTGTATCTTAATAGATAAACAAGATGTTGACAAACTGCATAATTTGCAGTTGAAAAACTTAATAAATCACATTATATCTTATCCAGGGCTGTCAAAGTCAACGTGATAATAAGGCAAATTCGTTAACAGCACTAATTTCTTTAACACAATACTGCAACTTGCGATTTTTTAGGTTGTAGCGGTCTCCGTTTTAAAGTTATACTGAAGATCCTGGCATCATATGAAACTAGAAAACGTAAGGAATCCATTGGTACCAACCATGTCATACTAGCTTGTCGTGAAGGAGGCTAAATAACACTCCAAACCTATGTTTCATTTTGGTGAGGAAAAACTGGCATGGTCATTTTCAAAGGGGTCTCTTGACCTCTGACCTCAAGAGATGTGAATGAAAATGTGTTCTATGGGTACCCACGAGTCTCCCCTCTACAGAAATGCCCACTTTATGATAATCACATGCAGTTTGGGGCAAGTCATAGTCAAGTCAGCACACTGACACACTGACAGCTGTTGTTGCCTGTTGGGCTTCAGTTTGCCATGTTATGATTTGAGCATATTTTTTATGCTAAATGCAGTACCTGTGAGGGTTTCTGGACAATATTTGTCATTGTTTTGTGTTGTTGATTTCCAATAATAAATATATACATACATTTGTAAAAAGCAGCATATTTGCCTAATCCCATGTTGATACGAGTATTAAATACTTCTCCCTTTAAGGTACATTTGGAACAGATACAAAATGTGATTAATCATGATTAATCATGGACAATCATGCGATTAAATATTTGAATCGATTGACAGCCCTACTATGGAATATAACTTAACTTATTTATTTTTTAACGAGCCAGCCTCTTAAAGTATTTCTTTGATGTCGTTGATGGGATTTGTGGTTTTCTGCGTCGCAGCGCTGCACTGTGTAATCTGTTTGTCCTGTTATAATGACTCTATTATCTGCTGTTGTCTTGGGAACAGACATATTTGCTCTGCCACACAGAGCCCTGCCATGCACAGGTGCTTTTGTGCTCGTGTGTGCACAGGTGAACGCCTGTGTCCAGCGCGGCGTGGAGTGCAGCGGAAAGAGAATCACACTCTTTAATGAATGATAAAAGCAGAAGAAAGGCCCGGTCACTCAAATATTACATAATATATCGGGAGATGGAGGGTCGTGCTCTGGACATTCACGCAGGCATCCTGAAGGAGAAGACATGTGACATGTGTTTTCAATCTATATTCTCCTGCCAGCTGCGGCAGACAAGATTTGTTTGCAAAAGCACACCAGTCTTATCAGCCAGAAGCACAAAGTGTGTCTGAAACAGAGAAGCGCTTCACAATCCACTAATAGAGATGCTGTAAATTTGCCCAAATGTGAATCTGATGTGAGGAAACTAACAAGAAGTCTTTTAGAAATTGTATCCTAAATAGATTTTCCTTAAAAAGAAATCATTCTGGGCCTCCTTTAGTGCATCTTAATATTTAAGAAGGCCGGATTATAATAAACAATGCAACAATTGATTGCTTTAATAAACATTTTGTAATAACAACTGCAAATAAAACTAATTTATTGCATTGTTCCATAAGCCTGGCATTCAAAAGTGGAATAATACTAAATCTGCTGGCCATCTGCTAAAAATGAAACAGCAAAAACAACAGTGGAAGTCTAATTTTCTGCGTACCTTAGTGTGAGTTTAAATGAACAGCATTTAAAGTCAGTTCAGAACAGCAGCACATTTCAATTGGAACATTTTCTGTTTCACTGCACATCTGTTGAGTCACTCTTTAAATGTTTGAACAGACCCGAGTGGGAAGTGTCATAACACAAAGGTGCCTCGTGAAAATATTTTTAGAGTCAATCGGAGTAGGAAGAGGTAAAAAACTGTAGCTCAACACACTTCCATGTCACAATCTTTTTCTACAACCCCCAGCTACGATATAACAAGACTGAAAGTCTAGCAGCTCTGTGAGGCAGCATGCTCATATGCTCACACTGACAGTGCTAACATGTGGCAGGATGGGCTGCACAATTAATGGAAAATTAATCGTAATCACAGTATGGGCTTCCCACGATTAAATGAACGTGATCGACTGCGATATTGATGTTTAAAATACATGCTTCGCTCATAGGAAATTCCGCTGCATCTCAATATTGTGATCTCACAGAAATACATGAAATGACCTCATGACCTCTTGACAGCGAGAGTGAATCAATGAATAATCGTGATAAATAATCACAATCTCAATATTGACCAAAATAATTGTGATTATCATTTTGGCCATAATCATGCAGCCCTTGTGGCATGTATGTTAGTTTAGCGTGTTAGTGTGCTAACATTTGCTGACTAGCTCGAAAAACAAACCACAGCTGAGGCTCATGGGAATGTCATTAGTTTGTAGTATTGGACAAACATCATGACGGCCCTGGATGAAAAGTCAGAAGATCACCAAAGTGGGAACATACTAATAAATTAATTCAAAACCACAAATGTCAACCTCATCGTGGTGGTGGTGGCGCTAGAGATAAAAAGTTAGGGAATCACTAAAGTTATTAGGGTTGTTCATCTCTGGCTTTGACTACTGTAACGCCCTTCTGGCAGGGCTGCAATCGTGCAAAGTGAAACCTGTGCAAATGGTCAAAAATCTAGCAGCACATCTGGTCTTCAACCAGACAAAAACAGCTTGTGTCACTCCACTTTTCTCCACTTCTCGTGCACTGATTCTGGCCGAACAGCCAATCAGAGCGATTTCTCTCACCAAAGGGCTCCGCCGCCAATTCAACATGCTGAATCTACCGAAAAACCTCCGACACGAGCAGACTAGGGCTGACAGATGCTCACAACATCCCCCAAACTGTCCGATTTCACTATGACCAGCAAATGAACGACAACACGTCCCGCTGTCCCTGCGAGGCAGGAAATCTCAACCCAAACTCGGTGGTGGAAAAAGTTACGAAACTTGATTCGGTCAGCAGAATCCCTTTCTGTCTTCAAAAATTGCTCGAAGACCTACAGTACCTCTTCTAAGAGTGCTTACTCTTCTGCTACTCTCTACTCTTCTTCTCTCTCCCTCATACAATGGTTCTTATAAAAGTTATTCCTCATTTGTCATGCCTTCTCCTACGAATGTCCAGCAACACGTGTTCATTTCCGCTTGTTACATGCATACAGTTTTTTCAAAACAAACTTCTGTAGTCACAGGAAACAACTTGGTTAGGCCTAGGCAACAAAACTACTTGGTTATGTTTAGCAAAGGATCGTGGTTTGGGTTAAAATAACTATGGAGGAGGCGTAACTTAAGTACGGAAGTTATGTGAGAAATAAATCAGTGTTGATTTCTGGTTTCACACAGGACACGAACAGCAGTCTCCAGTGTTTGTCGCTCTTTATGCTTCCTGGTTCACAATTACATGGATTACATACAAATTGATTTTGTGGGATATACACGAATTACAGTGCATTTATTCTCACAGGTTAGCTACAAACAGTGTATGAGAACAGCCTGTGTCAAGGCATGTTACTAAAAAATGCAAATATCAACCTCTCGGTGACGCTAGAAGAAAAGTCGGGGATCACCACAGTCATTGTGAATTTATCCTGGCTAAAAAAGGAATTATGCTTATGAGCAAGATACTTGTTGCTGAAACCCAAAGAGCAGAATATTAGACAGATACAACTTTACATCAAGATGTATATCACTACATCTGACACAAACAGATATACATCGACACTTTCAACTATCACAAAATTCAATCTATAATTGAATAAATGTATCACACCCCCTGTGGCTCTCCACAGTCATATCCAAAGTGTCTCTAATGTTTGACACATTTATGAATATACCAAGGCAGCTCTCATCATAAACTGCATGACTCAACCTTTGCTTGGCTCCAATCCACTTTACTATGACTTATTTTGAATGTCTGCCCACACCCACAATGCGAGCTCCATAGGTCTGTGCGAGCGGGTGTGAGTCATTGTTGCTCAAACTCTAAATTGACACAGCTGGCAGCCAAAATCCAATTATTATATCATTCTATTATATCAGAAATATTTCATTTTTTTCTGTACTAGAAAAAGGAACATCTATCTCACAGACATGCTTTGAAAGTATTTCTCTGCAACATTAAATATTCATGACTAAATATGAGAAAATCAAAGTTAAAGCTTCCTTGGGTGTTATTTAGAAGAAGAAAAAAACAGAGTTTAACACAGAGAAAACAATCAGAAAAATGTCATCTGATTTTTTAATTTTAATTTGTTGAATATTTGTTAATTAAAAAAAAATAAAGAAAAAATCCGGTACCTGTGGATGACGCAGGTAAAAAGCCCATTTCATTCCGCCCTAATGAAATTATTGGACGTGCTACCTGCCTGCCTGTGCACTCATTGTACGTCACCAGAGTCTTCCGCAAGCTGCTAGCTTGACAGCTGTGAGTACTAACAACAGCCAAGTTTGTTGGTTACGTTCATTATGGTAATTTTGGGGTAGTGGCTTTGGAGGGAGGCCTGAAGTGACGGACTGTCAGTGTTGCTGACTTGGTGACTTTCTGGCTAGATTTAGTGACCTTTGGAGCTAATGCTGCTCGCTACTTTCATTGGGAAAGAGTTTGCAACACTGGGCTGGGTTTTTGGTTGGATAATTTTTAATCTAGCGTACTCTTCTCAACATTACCAACCCTAGCTTTTACGTCATTTGTATTCTTTATCAGAAAACTGTAAATGTCACTTTAATTGTATGTAGTACAACTTAGGGATGTCACAAGAACTGATACTTCGAAGAACTTCGGTAGCAACTCTGTACCAAAATTCTAAAAATGTGACGGTACTTGTTTTCTTCGGTACCGAAGGTCCCGAACATGCCTGTAATGGTCATTTGGTACCGGAGCGGAGGTACTAGAGATGCGATTCTTCCGGATCTAATGGGGGCAGTATACACTTACAAGTGATCTCATCTGCCGTGAAATGAAGGAAGAAGAAGAAGAACGCCGTAACAGCACGGAAAAAAACAACAACACGAGACATGAAAGATGGCAACTGCTGCAGCGCTACCTCCGCCTCAACTCGTTGAGAAAACAAATAGTTAGGGTCGGGTATGGAAGTACTTTGAGTTCGAGGCGTAATAATAGATTCGCAAAAACCAGTATGCGGTGCAGAACCGGTGCCGTCGTACTTTTCTTTCCAAAGGAGGAAATACTTCCAATTTAGCACCTCAAAGACAGACATCCAGACAATATAGTTTGTTTTAAATACTTGAAGGCTACATGCCTCTGTTTTTTGTAATGTTCAAATGTTTTAATAAAGGAGTGCGTGTTGAATTACATGGGATTTATTGTTTTTTTTACCGTGGTATCGAATTGGTATCAAGAATTCACTGGTATTGGTATCGACTACTAGATTTCTGG
>CAKAKR010036870.1:55266-75161 GCA_916700685.1 Adelosebastes latens
CTCATCTGCCGTGAAATGAAGGAAGAAGAAGAAGAACGCCGTAACAGCACGGAAAAAAACAACAACACGAGATGTGAAAGATGGCAACTGCTGCAGCGCTACCTCCGCCTCAACTCGTTGAGAAAACAAATAGTTAGAGTCGGGTATGGAAGTACTTTGAGTTCGAGGCGTAATAATAGATTCGCAAAAACCAGTATGCGGTGCAGAAACGGTGCCGTCGTACTTTTCTTTCCGAAGGAGGAAATACTTCCAATTTAGCAAAGCACCTCAAAGACAGACATCCAGACAATATAGTTTGTTTTAAATACTTGAGGGCTACATGCCACTGTTCTGTTTTGCAATGTTAATAGAGGTTTCTTTTTATTTATTACTTAAAGGCTACATGCCTCTGTTTTTTATAATGTTCAAATGTTTTAATAAAGGAGTGCGTGTTGAATTACATGGGATTTATTGTTTTTTTACCGTGGTATCGAATTGGTATCAAGAATTCACTGGTATTGGTATCGACTACTAGATTTCTGGTACCGTGACATCCCTAGTACAACTAAAAATTGCTGCATATAAGAGTTTTTTATATAACTCATGTGGAATAGAGCATATACTATTCACACTAAATGAGAGAAGAAACACAGTTTGTTTAACATTTGATCCTCTGAACATATCATTTTATCAAAGAACACAGGAGAGGATACCTCCCTTTGGTTTTCATTTATTTTCACACATTGCTGCTCGTATAATCCATATCATCCATTATTCATAACACTATCAAGGTAGTCCCTCATTAGTACCCACACACAGCCCGGGTAGTTACTCTACAAGTGTCGAGCAGTTGCTTAAACCAACGGCTTTTGCTTCTTTGATCCGCAGGTTAATCGGCCTCGTATTACTTCAGGTGCCCCGGTGGCATTAATTGCTCACAGGCCATGGCATTTTTAATGAAGGTCAAGAAGAGCAGGGAGCACAGAGGTGAGAACACCTTGTTCAGCTCTCTGCCTGTGTCTCCACTACGTCACCGACAAGAGCTTAATGTGTCTGGGATGCAGGAGCACCATGGTTACCTACTACAGCCAGGGAACCTTTCGCTATCAGTGCTTTTTGAAACACTAAGTCTGCCCACAATCTCACTTTGTTATGGTGCCATAATGGTTATGGTTTTTCAGGTGCTAGTCGTCTTAACTCTATTGTTAAGGGAAAAAATGTCAAACATAATATTCTACGCCGACGAAGTGGCAATCCCACCGAAATCAGCGATGCCTGCCAGCAGCTTAGAAAGATCACATTTACATTTTAAGTGTTTTGTCCGTTGCGCTTATCCAGATATGTAGTGCAGGATCACATAGAGTAACATAGGAAATCATCCAACATAGTTTCATAAATGAGTGTTTGTTTTTAGCTCTCAATGACCAACTCATTTAAGACAAAAATAACTCAAACTATAGTTTCCTATTTATCTATTTATGTTCTAGAAAAAGTGGTTTCTTTAATGTTCTCGGTTTATTTGGAACACAGTGCCAAATACAGTACAGAAAGAAACTAACTTAATCAAAAGAAAAAGGAATAAAAAAGAGTTTTCATAACCACTTTCATGTTGTCACAATCCTACTGTAGCTTTGGACAAAACGCCACAAGTGCTGTGCAGCAGAAGGAGCTGCTCTGCTAATGGCTACTATAGCTGCTGGCTCCGAGAAAACACTGACTGTGCTGAAAACACCGAACTTCCTTCTTCAAGTCAAAACTGTTTTTCTACAAGTAGTTTAGCTGTCAAGATTTCACGGGTGCATTGGTGGTGGTTAAAGGATGAGGACGTGTTCACTTTCCTTGACAGATTTCTCAGCCACACTCTGTCATGGGCTGCAAATTTCCAACAAATCCTTATATCTAAACAACAAAAAATATGTTCAATTAAAATTACAAAAATGATTTATAGTGGTGTTTTCCGATCTGCCACCTTTATGACTATAAGATTTAAATCAAGCCATCTAAAAGTACTTGTTTGTTGTCATGGTTTAACAAGACTTGGTCAAAACGGAGTATATGGCTGGACCGTGTATGGTCAGTCTGTGAATTGGTTGCTAAATTGTTACACAAATAGTCAGCGGTACATGTCCACCAGGTCCTGTGAGGACGCTAGGGGACGCGCTGCTCCAATCAACTGGCCGTTCAAGCAGTGATGTACCCTCTCGTTGAATGCACCTAATTGGTCCCTGGTTTTCTGCTCGCCGTTTCAAAAAGGAAACAACATGGCGGCCTGCTCGTAAACTTTCTGTTATTCCGTCTAAACAATCCACCAAAATCTACTTCTGAAAACATTTTAAGCGAAAAATAGGCGATACCACTACTGAATCTTGTTTCATTTTAGAACTAGATCGCCTAGTTTGACAGCTTGGTCCAAGTTTCGTGAGCCAAACGTGTCGCGCTGGACGGGCTCATTTGCATAACGGACTGTTCCCGCCTTTTCATTTTGAAAGAGCAACAGCCAATGAGGAAACTCCAACACTCGGCCGACCAATCGTGTGACTTCATCACTCACTCAGTGACAGACTTTTGTATTTTGTAGGACTGGCCCTCTGCTGTCCAGACAAAAAAAAGACATAGTTAAAGCTGACATTTCTGGGCCACAATATTTTAGTTTTATGTGTTGGCATAGGCTACAGTATATTTATGTATTCATATATTTATAGCCCTACATACGACTAAATTTGTTTTTATGGGCAATTGCTGTAATTTATTTGTGATTATTACACATTTTGTAGACGTTTTCGTTTGATTAAAAAGGAAAATCCTTGAAGTCCGATTTTGTCCTCATCTCTCATTAGACATAGAGAAGTAAAGAACACTAATGACCGTAGGTTTGAGGAAAATTTGACAGTTTTGTTGTTGTCGTTCCCCCCCCGCATCGTTTTAATGCACAGGCTTATCGGGGCTCCAGCCCGATGGCCGCAACAGGATGCTCCGCACGTAACAACGCAATGGCAGTGGTTTCTTTTACGGCGACACAACCTGCCACAAGAGTAAATAAACTTTTTCTAGCAGCTATATATCAGATCTGTTTCTCTTACCAACTGACCGAGTGATATCGTTGAAAATTTGTCACTGAAGCTTTGAAGCCTCAAAAGTGGTATTCGAGACAGCCCTATATGCTGCACACCCTCTTCCAAGGTTGAAAACATCTTCATATGCCTGTGGGTGACCTGACAAATGAGTCAGTTTAAGACAAACGCAGACCCCATATGCATTTTAAAACAGTATGCAATGAGAGGACTGCCAAACTAGCTACATCAAAAGCTCACATTGCCCGCATCCTTATTTACACATTTCCTGTAAGAGAGTGAAGTTAGAGAAGTTCCCAAGGTCACTGCATAAGCAAGTGTGTGTGTGACTGGCTGCACCAGCAATTAAACAGGTAAATAAACGGGAATGAATTCTGTATGTGTTTGGGTCGTTTTGTTTTTTGTGTGTGCCAAGCAAAAAAACGTGAAACCAGCTGGATTAAGAAAGTGAGTGTACCGTTGCTGAGTCAATAAGGACAGTGCCGCCTCAAATATGTAGTCCCTCAGTTGTCTGTTTGCTCTGGAGAGCTCAAGGTAGACAGCACACAAAGGGGAGAGTGAGCTAGAAGCTGAGCAGTCTGAACAGAGGAGCTGGTAATCCTCAGTATTGCCTGTGGAAGATGGGTGCTGTAGCTCTTCAGAGAATTTCTTAAATCTTGAGGCCAATGCATGCTAGGTAGGTATGTAATCCATCTCATATGAGTAAGTCCTGTAATTCTCTCAATGACACTTGCATAGGGGATGCGGATCCATTCGTTTCCTGAATGGTTATGCTCTTATTTTGTGAAACAGGCTCTTCTCATGAGTGTGCTCCCTGATGAATCCGAGCAGCAGCGCAGGATTCAGCGGGAAGCGCAACAAAACAACCCCCTACGGCTATAAAGAACAGAAGCCAACAGACAGACGTCACTGAGATATGGGACACACAGAATGCACAAGGCAAGAGATGCCATCGCCAAGTATGGTAATGAGAAAGCAGAAAAAAAGGAGCTGGGGTGGCAGAGGGAAAAACAGTGGAAACAGCCACATACAGCAGTCTGTAGTAGAAGTAACTAGAGGAAGTTAGACTTAACAAACACCAGTGGCATCATGGGTAATATACTGGTGATCACATCAGTCATTGCATTTTTTATGTCCGTTTGAGATTCAATATCTGCTACAGTTAGCCAGACTAGTGCATCTAGGGATGGCAATGTCAGTCAGTCGGTCAGACGTTCCACCACTTTAGTCCAGACTGAAATATCTCAATAACTATTGGATTGGATTGCCATAAAATGTCCGCAAACAGACATGCAGTGTGTTCCAATCTGCGTACTTCTGTACTTACACTCACTATTTTGAGTGCATAAGTGCGTTCGCACTGTGAAGTATGGCAAAATGCAGTGCACTCGAAGTATCCGATGTTGTACTCAAAACGGTCAAATCGTTGAGTCTGGAACGCTGGACACTTTTCACACTCAATTGTCACCACCTTGGCTACGTAGCGGAAGGGGCGGGACCACGACCGCTATTCAAACATGTGAAAATGGCGGCAGATGATGCGGGAGCTTTTGCGGTGCTGAACAACGTACCTTATAGATGTAAGTTATAACGTTTCACGTCTACTCATTTGATTTCATTGTCTGTGTATTCTGGATCAACAAAGCAGGCAGATATATTGGTGGGTATTTGACGGGTAAAACCTGAAGGAGACAGCACTGCAACACGAAGGATGCCAGCTGCCATGAAACCCTGAAGAAGAAGAAGATATTTTGGCGGGTAGCGAGCCGCGGTCAAATGTTGCGATCGTCATTTCCGGTAAGTGCGCCGCAGAGTTTTCGATTTGAGACGACCCTTCCCCATTGAAATTAACACACTACTCAAGTAAGTACAGAGTGCACTACATTGAAGTGTACTTCAGGAAGTACGTGGATTGGAACACACTGATGGTCTTTTCCTCTAGCGCCACCATGAGAGCCACATTTGTAGTTTTGAGTGAGATGTTGCTCATTAGAAAGCTACGGTGGTGACAAAGCGGCTGCAAGTTAAAGTAAGTCTCTACACCACAGCGTTTTTGGAGATATACTAAAAATAGTAACTAGAGTACTTTCCTGTCGTATACGACAGCGTTGACCTCAGGGGGTGTATAACCTCTTTCGCACCAAGCTAGTATGACATGGTTGGTACCAATGGATTCCTTAGGTTTTCTAGTTTCATATGATACCAGTGTCATCACTCTAGCTTTAAAACAGCCCGCTACAACCTCCGAAAGATTGATTGCGTTAATGCGTTAAAGAAATGACTGCGGTTAAAACGATTTTGCGTTAACACATTATTATTGTGTTAACTTTGACAGCCCTATTTGTAATGTTTCAGTTTGTGTTACCTGCCTAGGGACATGGATGTAAATTAGCATTCATACTAACTCTGGCATGTTTACATCTTGTATTTTTATACTGATGTTCATTAACGTGCTCTATTCCTATTAAATTAATAAATAAAACCAAGTCTTCAGTTCACCACTGATCTTCAGACCTTTTTAGTTTCTTTTAGTTCATTGTTTTGGTTTTCCCACTCGCAAACTCCTCTCTCACCGACCTCTCTCCCCAGGCAGATGTTTTCAGCAAACAAGCTCTGATAAGCCCTCTGGACGCTACCTGTTCACCACCAAACGACAGACAGACAAAGTTAGCGACCAGCTGGTGAACATAGTGGAGCATTTAGCAGCTCAAGAACAAAGATATTTCACTCAATATCAGCCTCGATATATTATAATATTTATGAACTTCCCTAGAGTCAAATTATGAGGAGCAGGACTTACTATATTAGTGCTTTCTCTAATTGTACAGGCCTGGCAGGCCTCCAGGCTACGGGAACCCCCGCCAGGCCATTTTTAATGCTAAAAATAATGCCAAATATCCATTCCAGTGTTTCCCAATATTCATTGTCCATGAACGAGGCCAGTGTCTGTGGTTAGTTCACATGTCTGTAATAACAGCAGGACAGTTGAGTTATCTAAACTGCTAAAGACTGTTTACTCCAGACATCAGATACACACAGCACAAACGACTGAAGAGCTTCTGGTACATGTTCTTTTAGTTGGCTGCTTTAAACCTGAAGTATAAATATTATATCTATACGTACAGTATAATGAAGACACAATAGAAACAGCACATGTGCCATGGCTGGAAATAGATATTGTATTATTGAGAAATGTTGATTGGGTTTGTTGGATTGCACATGCCACATATTTGATTTCATTGCTTCAGTATATAACGTATTTGTATGCTCAATATCTAGGCAGTCGCTGACATTTCATGCATCATATACAATAACCCTCTTTAGCCAATAAAATCTGGTCCAGTTCAGCCTGAACCTGTCCGACTGACCAATACGACCATGACATTATGTCTGCTCAGATCGATTACCAGCACAACAACAACAACAACAACACAGCCTACACTCTCGCTGCAGCCTTAACCGCTTCTGATACTTCATGTTTTTTGGGATTGTACTTCTATTGAGGGATGAAGCAAACATCCATAGAGTAACAATAACAAAAACAACATCCCAAGATTTTTCCTCGGAACAAATTTCAGTTATCATGTGCAGCTTCAAGTTTTGCTGAATTATTTATCGTCCCTTCCTTTGTTGTTCTCGCTGCTGATAATGAGTCAGCCAAGCTGTCGCAGAGGCCAAAAAAACTTAGACAACTGTCTTGACAAATCTATGTGGCGCAATATTACTTACTGTTGTGGCAAATTCCACTTTAAGCGTACTTAATGGACACATGCTGCAGGATCAGGAGAGATTAGATCAGGATTACCAGACAAAAAGGATACCAATATAATCTTTCATCCTCTATAAAGGAGATTATTCCCCTTCTGAATGACATGATACATCTAGTTTGGGTATCAGATTTTTAAAAATTCTTTGCCTTGATGGCAATACCGATAAGATATAAAAAGGTAAATAGGAAAGATTTAAATCATAGTGGTGCTGCCGACTCACATTCACTGCTACAATTCTCTATTTATCTTTCTAACTCTCTCATATGCATTCAGTCACACACACATACTTCCACAAAGGGGACTTAGAGGCCTACCTATCGCCTGGAAACTACTAATCAACAATGAGTCACCCAACACCTTATCAGATAGTCATTGTAGCACCGCTCTTCAATTTTCTGTTTTTTTTTAACTTCAGCTCCCAGCACAACGATGTCTGGGAGCAATTTCAGTGATAAAACACCGCGGGGGAGATGAGTATTAACAAAGGTGACTCATGCTTGTGCAACCTTCAAGGCAAATCATAATTCCATATTTCATTTGAAAGGATGTTTCACTAATTTTCCCCTTTTTAAATGCGTGCTTTGAGCCGTCTTTGAAGTCTCCCTTCTGAAGACGGTTTGTGATGTCCTCTGTCCGAGCCGGTGATCTCAGACTGGGAGCTACTACAGCGATAAACACGACTAGAAGACTTTACTACGAGACGTTGAAGCTGTCATGCGAGCTTCACAGCGGGCGATCAAACGCAAGGATTGGTTTGGGAGATTACTCAGGACAGAAATGTATGATTTGTTTTGATGGGTGATACCTGTATTAACCCTCAGGGAGATGAACCCACATAAGGCACACAGTATGGGTTCTTTTTAGATTGACGTATGGTTCTGTCGCGGCTCTTTCGTGCGCTGCATTAGTCCTCATGATAATGAAGGTCACATTAGGTGATATTTTAGCAAAAAAAAGCTGTATATCAAGTAATAAAAATAATTGTTTTGTATAAAAATAATCACAGACCAGCCTGGTTGGTAAAATTAAATATGCAGTGAGCGGTTTTGATGTCCACTGACAGGATTAACTTTCAAAAGATGACTTTTTGCTGCCATTTCTCAATGCCAACTTGCAAAGTTGTCAAATGACAGCTTCAAAGGATAATTTCCATTTATTACAACCATAGACTATATAAGAAGTTGATGTAATCAACGTGACGTCACCCATTGGTTTGTGGACTGACATTTTGAAGCCTCGAGTTTGGCATTTTGGCCGTCGTCATCTTGTTTTTTTGCAACCAGAAGTGACATGAGAAGGTGGAGCTAAGCACAACCGAATGCTGAATAAGACATTTTTAGGCGACCAAAAAGTTACAATTAACTTTCATGAACTGAAATCACACTGTGAAAGGGTTAAAGTTGTAAGACGGAAACACAGACAACTCCCAGACCGGAAAACGCCGTGGTAGCGACCTATCAATCACAAGGTAGCCACACCTAAAGCATCCCCTGCTTTATGGTCTATTTGACTCTAAATGGGACCATAATTTACTAAATGCTGTATTGAAGAAACTAGCGATTGACACCATAAACTAAACAATGTTTACTGAGGTTATAAATCAAGTGAGAAGTAGGTGTATAGGCAATAGTGGCGTGCAGTTTACTGAAACAATAGTTTCGGACTTTGTTGCAGCTATTTGGCTGTGTTTGCAGATCTCAGTAATTACTTTGGTGAGTACAACGTTATCATAACAAATAGAAATGATGGTCAAAACTATGAATATAAGACCCAAGTTATATAAAGCACCTTTAAGTTATACTTCAGTTGACCATTGTTAATAATCTGCCACACTGACCATATGGGTTCTGGGTTCTGTAGTCAACACCCCTCCATCCACTCTCCTATTGGATCCTTTCGCTTTCTAGTAGAGCCTATTACCTTCTTAAAAGACACTTAGCTGCCAGATTACTCGGACAAAAGCAATCGACAGAAAAAGCTATTTCCAGAAAGAGCCACTCCAACTTTAAAATGATTTCACCGATAAACAGTCGAGGGAAATGTCAATGGGCTGTCAATAACGTAAAGGCCAGTAATTAGTGCCGTGCGGCGGAGGCCTACTTGTTCTTAGCCGACAATTATGGGCCAGAGTCGTATGGATTTATGCTTCATCATTGAAGAGCGAGGTTCTACACCACACAGTCTGTACCTCATTTAACAGCTTGAAACTCAATTTGTGGTTATTTCTCTGTCACTGAAACACTTGTGAATATTAGCATGCGTGTAGCTCATTGAGGCATTTATCAGATGTTAAAGGACAGAACATTCTAAAACTAAGGCTTTGTGTAAAATGTAAGAGTAGAAATTAT
Source organism: Adelosebastes latens (assembly GCA_916700685.1). Lineage (NCBI taxonomy): Eukaryota > Metazoa > Chordata > Actinopteri > Perciformes > Sebastidae > Adelosebastes > Adelosebastes latens. The sequence continues at coordinate 64,435 of CAKAKR010036870.1, forward strand.
TTTAATTATGCATAAAGGAAGGTACATTTATAGTCATTATTATCATTATAAAAATGATGTGTATGTGTTGAACTTGCTAGAAGAGTTGCCAATAAACACATCTAGCAGGTCTGGAGCAACATCAGCAGTCATCTAGAAACGTTTCTGGCCACCTGATGAATCTCAGTCCAATATTCACTCCACCAACTCCTGAGGGAAATATGTGTCTTTTTAGCTGCTAATTGCTCCACTGTGTTCACCAGCCAGTTGCTAAATTCGTCTGTCTGCTGTTTTGTGCTGTGCAGGTAGCGTACAGTGGAGTTTTCAAGCATTTTCACTGATTTCAATGAGCTGAAAGAGCTAAAGAGCTGAGGGAATCTGCAGTCAGGTGATATTCGCTGTGGGTTTGTCACTATGAATGACCCTTTACATATACAAGTAGTCATGTGATCCATTGTTAATATAAAAATATTGATTATAGCTGCTTTGAAACTAAATTGAGTTCAACCAGATATTCCCTGAGATATCCTGGTGCACAGATATGGAATGCCAAAAGCTTGTAATCATTGCATTGTTGATTATCTGGTCGTTAGATTCTGTGTTGCATTAAACCTCCTGCATTTTATTCCTATGTTATATATGTGTATGAACAGTGTCAGCATTGCTCTGTTCATCTTGTGTCTCTTATTTTATTTTGTTTGCATTTACAAGTATTTGTTTTTAATCAATTCATGTCCATATCGTCTTTTTTTTTTCATTTGGGAGGTCCGCTGTACACAGTAGGCGATTTTTGGAAGGATTCCATCCCCCCTTGTTAGCAAAATAACCAAATTGCATCCCCCTCTCCATCCCCTAGTAGCAGAGAGCGTGCAACTGTCTTACTGTGCAGTGTATTGATAAATCCATGGCGCTGTCCGTGGTGCTGAAGCAGCAGAAAGATTTGTAATTGCAACTTTTTTCTCTGAGAGAAGCCCTTCTGTTAGTTTCGTCTTGGATCTATAATATTCTCTAAACTATTTAACGGAGTCGCAGGTGAATGAACCGGGTCAATCCCCCGTTAAAAATGAACAAATCGCCTATTGTCTGTACAGGCCTATGGCTTCTTGACCTTTGGTGCAACATCTGTTTACATCTAGTGTGGTCAAAAATATCGTAGTATCGATACGTATCGATACTGAATATTTGATACGGTTTGAATACTCATTTTCTGCTGTATCAATACACGGGTACCAGCTGTGCTTTCTGCCCTTTCTTCTCTCTAACAGTGAGTTGAGACACACACCGCTATTTATGTTTTAATAAAAATCTAATGTGTTTTTTTTCCCTGTGGTGTTTTATGTTTTAATAAATATTCTAATATGTTTTTTTTCCCTGTGGTATTGAAAATGGTATAGAATATCAATATTTTTCAAGGTATTGTATCGAAGTTAAAAATTCCAGTGTTGTGACTATTTACATCTTTTAAGCGGTTTTATGCTGCATGGTGTAAAAAAACTGAAAGAATAAAAATGAAATAAAAAAAAAAAATGAAATGAATAACATTGCTCTATCCCAGGATGATATTTCCTCTCCAGCTCTGTTCATAGAGATACAAACTCCACTAAAATCGCCTCAGGCAAGATTAATTGTCGCGTTACGTTCTACCAGATGAACAATAGAGAATCAAGGGAAACCTGGTGCACAGTAACAGCATCAGTGTTGATAACTGTCATTAACTTCAAAGCATAATCTCCTTGCACTTCCTATAAAATGTCAATTAAACCCTCTGTGGAGAACATTACAGTGCACGCATTGTACAGCAGCTGGAGCCCCGGCGCGGTCATCACAATCCTCCCGATGCGCAATCATTACAATTTCTTCAGGCATTTAAAGTCACGTCGCATTCACATCCTGCAGCCTGCTCCTGGCAGGACTCTGAGCTGTCCCAGGTGCCACTCTACATCCCCTGTTAGGCCTCACCTAATGAAGCTCATTGCCCAGCATCAGGAAATACGGCCATCGAGTGCTGCTAAGCAACAGGCACTCGTGCTGTTCTTCGCTAAAATCGCCTCCCCAGAGAAACTGACACCACTTGGCCGCGGGTGCCCCGCTGCCAATACACTTGTAACAGGAATATATGTTTTGCTGTAGTCACAAGGTCATGTCAAACTCATGTCTCGGGTATTTTTTTGCCGGAGGAAGACATAGGATGTTAGTCCCAGCAGGTCTGTGATTATGTTGACCCTCAGCAGCCTGGCAGCCTTCACTAATGGGCAGCTAGTCGCCTCTTGGCTCGACGCTACAGCTTGTTTGGCCTCTCAAGGCTGAAGACCGCTAAACAGAACATACTGCAAACTGTCTCTCCTTGTTTTCCACCTCACTTTTGTTCAGTATACTTCACATCACGCGTTTCATGACAATTAATTCTGCAGCAGATGAGCATTCGTAATACACATGCAATGACTTGAAACTAATTGAGCTTTGTATTTACATAAATCATCATATATATCATGATTGCACGACTCTGAACACCTGCATGCATAATGCTGCTGCAATCACGCGAATGAGCGGTCGCAAAAAGCACATGTTGCATATCGTGTTTCATGATAATAACTCAGCTGCACATTATACTCCTTTCATTTATCATGAATTAATAACCCGAGGAACAACCTATGTCAACATGCACTCACAGCTATGCCATGCAAACCGAAGGTGTGACAATTATAGCCCTCATCCCGCTGGTTTATTTGTTTTTTTCCCCCCCAACCTATGTAATTCTACTGTCACTGTGCTATCACACTGTATTTGTTTTCCACCCTCCGGGGGTACCACATTTAGTATCAGAGACACTACTCGTGTATCAAAAACGCTAGCGGACCACACACTGTGCACAAGCCGCCGACGCTGATTTCATGCTGCTGTTCCGCGGCAATAACTCATACAGGAGACCACACATTCCCACTCTTTCTACAGATGGAATAAAGTGGTTGCGATAAGACCGTGTGGGAGTGCATTACAGTGCAGAGCTACAGAGGGAAGATGATTGTCAGGGTCCAGCAGGAGAGAATTAACAGCGGGTGGTAGTGATGATGGTGACTGTACCCACTGACAAATTACAAAAAAGCACCCTGGAGTTTTACTGTATGTTCGGGTTCTTTAAGGGGAACATGTCAGAGTGTGCCTTCAGGAACACAGCGTATATGAGCATAACAATAGGATGAAATGTAAATCCCGTCTTGTGCCTGAGCTGCAAGGAGGAACACCCAGCAGTTTGGCAGCTGGGCACTGTGTCATGCTGACTCACAGCCTGGAGCGTCCGGAGTGGATCACAATGCAACTCTCAGCCAAAGGATGACGTGAGGTACAGTAAATGTCAGAACTTGTGTTGCAGTGTCCGCTTGATTCCCACTGCTGGGAAATATCTGTAAGATTCAGGAGATAAAGTTTAAAGGTCTTTAGGTTTGACACTGAAAGAACAAACGAGTATCCTCACACTGCAAGACACTTCAAGGACGGTGTTTTTTCTATATTTTGTTGCTGTCAGTGAATGCAAAAAAGAAAAGACCGAAAGGTGTCGAAACGAAAAGCAGAAGTGCCTACTTGGTAATATTTCAGATTTAAACCCAATGCTATAAGGGAACCATAATGTTAATGAGGTAATCGCCGTGAGGAGGATGAAGCATTCACAGCCGGTGTGGAAAACCTGTGGCCCGAGGCAAAAGCTCTCCCGGAGAGGCCAGACACAGCCAGCCACCCGACGGTAAAGATCAAAATAAGCACGCTACACATATTGACCGTCATCTTTTCTTGTAAAATGTCCAATGACTTCCTGGAGGTAGTGGCTAGAAGGGAACGGGGAAACTCTCGCGAGATTGTTAAAGTAAGGCATTGATCTTGAATAGTTAAGTTTAGGCATTGATCTTGAATAGTTAAGTTTAGGCATTGATCTCGAATATTTAAGTTTAGGCATTGATCTTGAATAGTTAAGTTTAGGCATTGATCTTGAATAGTTAAGGTTAGGATAGGTCGTCGGGCAGCGAGTCTCACAAGAGTTCTTGCAACTTTGCAAATCTCAGATCAGATTTTGCGGTTTGCAGGATTCCTTCTAGACACAGCCCTTCCTGGAGTCTCATTGATATTGGCTGTTTCCCTCTGCCTCCAGTCATGATGCGAAGCTTTGCTAAACACCTTCTGGCTTCCAGCTCAAAATTGCACAGTAATGAGAGTGGTATCGACCAACTCATCTAACTGTCTGCTAAAAGTATTTCCAAAAATGTCTAACTATACCTCTTTTAAAAAAAGGACACAGTAGTTGATTGTTTTGTTTTTTTACAGCTGGGAACTGTAGTTTATAGAAAATGTCATTCAAGCAGGGAAGTATGCATTTCCGACTATTTTCAGTTGTAGATTAATACACATTTGGTACACTAGTGAGTATTTACAGCATCAGGACGGTATATGTGGGATTGACTAAAAATAATGCCAGTGTTTTTCATAAAGAAAGACAATGCCAATTAACCTGGTAAATACAATGTTATCATAACCATCAATAATGATGATCTGGGTATTAGAATAAGGCCTTCAGTATTCCTAAGATGAGGCCCTAAAATGTAAGTAAGGGATAATGTACAGCTAGCGGGTCATTGTTGTGAAAGAATCCCCGACAGGGCGATGCTGCTCTCTCATCTAGCTGTACATTATCCCGCTTATTACACGGCTACTTACTGAAGAAATCAATATTTTTTGTCATAAAAACTGTACGCCAGAGTCCGACATCAGAGCTGCGCCCATGGCAACGGTCTGTTATACAGAAATTACAGACCGCAGAACGCCATGATTGACCAATCAGAATCGAGTATTCAACACAGCCGTTTAATAAATAAATGTAATAAACAATAATTATCCATTAAGCTTCCTTCCTTATATATTAAACAACATTTGAGACATTAATTTAAAGGTCTTCCAAATACTTATGTCGATATTTGATACAGCTGAGTTAGTGCAGTATCTGAGTTAAAAAAAAACTCAACTTGGATACCATCTAACCATCTTGTCTCATATACAGCATAAAATTACTTAGCATGCATGTTATAAGATTTCATATCAATATTTCAAGGAAAAAACTGCATTAATGTTTTTGTATAATTAATAAGCAGACCCCATTTGCAACGGGTGTCCTTCATGTTATTTTTATTACCATGAAAAGTCATGAGTCATGTTAGATAAGTATATAGCACATCAAGGTTAGAGTTAGTGATAGCTAACTTTTCTCTACCTGGATCACTGTCTCCATCAAATATTATATTCACATTTGCATTCAGTGCTAGTGCATTTTTGCCAGAATGGTAGAAGGTGTGCTTGTTTTATTAATTACAAAGTGCAGGAGTTCACTGTGCACATGTGTTAGTGCTGCAGAAGCAGGTGCATTGAACAACACGTCCTATGCTACTCTTGTATTTTGACATTTACTGGCAACCAGAAGGAATTTCAAGAAGGACAGAGATTTTGAAACAGCTGCTTATAGTCACCATGTGTAACAGGATAACTTATCCTCATACAACGGTTCGTGATATCTTACTAAAAGTTATTTTCGTTTGTATGATGTCTTATGAAAAGTTATTTTTGTTCTCTAAAGAGACAACAATTCACGCTTTTATCTCTTCTTGCTTGGATTATTGAAATATCTCGGAGTCAGTCAGACAACTAGGCACACCTTCAGCTAGTGCAAAATGCGGCGGCGCATCTGCTGAGAAAATCTAAAAAAAATCATGCCATAATACTCTGATTTTAATGCCATTGCACTGGTTACCAGTGAAATTTATAAATGACTACAATATATTACTTTTCGCTTTTAAAGCTTTTAACGGTTTGAACTAGTTCCAGCGTATCTCAGTGACCTTTTACCTCCCTACTGTCCCCCTTGAATGCTGAAATCATCGGATAAGCTGCTGCTTTCCATCCCTGATAGTCATTTGAGGCATAAAGGTGACCAAATGCCTTTTCTGTGGTCGGGCCCAAGTTGTGGACTTGCCTCCTTCTACATATTTTATCAGCCCCCCACAATCGAATGCTTCAAATCCAGGCTTAAAAACCCACTTATTTTCTCTGGCTTTCGATGTGTATTAGATATTGTCAATATTTGTTTTTGTCATTGTGTCATTTTCTGCCTTTTTCCTTTTTACTGTGTAAAGCACTTTGGTCAACCGCGGATTGTTTTACCGTGCTATATAAATGAACTGAATTGACTTATCCCTCATTTTTCATGCGTTTTCCTACGACTGTCCAGCATCACATGACGCCATGTGTCAATTTCCACTCGCTACATGCATACAGTCTTTTCAAAATAAACTTCCGTCTTCACAGGAAGCAACTTGGTTAGGTTTAGGCAACAAAACTACTCAGGCTTAGGAAAAGATCGTGGTTTGGGTTAAAATAACTCCGGAAGTGGCATAATTTAGTACAGAAGTTACAAATAAATCAATGTTAACTTCTGGTTACACACGGGGTACGAACATGAGTCTCCTGTTGCTTTTTATACTTCCTGGATTACGTGGAATAAATACGAATACGTGGATTACATACAAATTGATTTTGTGAGACATATATGAATTACAGTGCATTACTTTTCGTAGGCATAGCTACGAACGGCGTATGAGAACGGCCTGAACGACACAGTAAAACCACGCTTCTTTTCCTTTAAATATACTCCAAACAAACACTTGATTTATTATCCCTCTATCCTCTCCTCAGTGTTCAGCCAACATGGCTCCTCTCTAACAGCTGCTTAAGAAGGACACACCACCTGGACCCCGGGCCCCCTGACTACAAAGAGGCACTACGGTTCATCAAACAACAGCTCAACAATCCCGTTCTCCACTCACACTGGCCCACTTGGGCCTAGATGAGCCCAGCTTGCTCATCGCTCTACTCTACTCTGCTTCGCTTGTGCTGGAGTGGAACAGCCTATCGCCACCACTTGAATCCTCTAAGAAACCCTGAGGGGGAGAGGAAGCTTCTTGCTGGCCTGTGGGCATTTGAACATATTTATGTGTATGGTAGAGGCTTCTCTCTTCACACAGATGAGAAAACACTCGACAAATGCTGGCCACAAGCCACTGACATTGTTGTGATGGATGCAATCAGTGGTACAGTGCGGAGAAGTAGTACCGACAACATCGGAGGAAAGCAGTAGGAACAGCACAGTCGGATGTATGCATCAATTTATTCAGCCTGTTTGTTTCAGATTACCAACGTTCTCTAGCTGTTGCTTCATCTCACGCTGGATGCTGCGCACCTCGGCCTCGGGGTAGTTGCTGTTTCAAGGTAGATAACTCTTCGAGATGACTGACAAGTGTTGAGCCAGGAATTAGACCGAGGGGAGTACAGCAAGATTTGTGAATCACGTTCAGCCTGAAGGTTAGGAGTTAAGATACAGTAGCTTTAAGGGTCCTGTCTCCTGCGTAAGATTTGAGGCTTATCTTGGCTGCAATGGATGAACATTTTCACATGCCATTCAAACTCAGAACCCGACTTGTATTAGGAGGACAAGAAAAGCAGAACTCTTTTTTGTGGCTCAAGCCTTAGTATGAAGTTGGGAGAAAAATTGTAGTTTATGACAGATTATGTCTTATTTGCATAGTTTGCTAGAAGTATAATTACATAGCCCACACACTGGACTTCAGCATTTCAATACTTTTATTACATATGTCTATGATTTTTGTTTTTGAAATGTATCCTATGTTTCCTATTTATTATTAAAGGTCCCATATAATGCTCATTGTCAGGTTCATATTTGTATTTTGTGTTTCTACTAGAACATGTTTACATGCTGTAATGTTAAAAAAACACATTATTTTCCCCATACTGTCTGCCTGAATATGCCTGTATTTACCCTCGGTCTGAAACGCTCCGTTTTAGTGCATTTCAACGGAATTGCAACGGAATTGCGTTGCTAGGCAACAGTTTGGGTCCATGTTTACTTCCTGTCAGCTGATGTTATTTACATCCACTGCAACCGGAAACAAACTGGGACACATTTAGAATGTTTAAAACCGTGTAATGGTCTAAATATTGTATATTTGTGACATCACAAATGGACAGAAATCCTAACGGCTTGTTTCAAACGCACAATTTCTGAATACGGGCTGTGTGTATTTCTCCGTATATTGAACGTTTAAATACTTTCACAGTATTTATATAGCACTTAAACCTGCTTTATACTATAACAGACATGACAATCTCACTTTTTTACAATATGGGACCTTTAATGCTGAGTCACACTACACGAGAATCAAGCCGATTTTGGGCCCGATTCCCCCCCCTCCCAACAATCGGCAGCAAAGCCCCGATTTTTTTGATAGTTCTAAAGATCATCTTTCCAGATATTCCTGTGGTGTGAGGTATGTTAAGAGTGTTTTTACATCCCCCCATCTGTTAGGAAGTCCATCCTGGCCGCACTGATCTCAAATCGCAAATATTAAACTTGTTCAATATTTACGATTGGACATCCTGTGTGGAGAAGGACAGCCGATGACGCAGTCACGTGGGAAAGAACGATACAAACTGAGAACCAAGTTGACTGAAAAAGGAAGGAAAACAGCTGTGGTCACGGGGGCCGTGGTTAATGCATGAGCTAATGCAAATGCGAAGCATAAAGTAGCTGTAAGATGGACCTCAGAAATGGAGGACCAACTTGTTGATTTGTGGCAGCAACATGAGTGTTTATTTAACGTGTCTCCATGACTTCATCCATATTTCTTCTTCTTCAATTTTCAGTGTTGTTATGTTCATGTTGTTATGTGTGGGGTCTCTCACATTTTCAACATCTGTTAAGTTTTGAAAAATCGTTAAGTGTGGGCCATCCTTAAAGCAAAAAAAGTCATTCTTATTACACAGTTTTGCCCTTATCATGTCATTCCCACGCCTCTTCGTGCGACCAGGCTGAACCGACAGGTTGGCATTGCCATTCCAAGAGCAAAAAGGTCAAAATGGTCAAAATCAAAGCAGTAGAGGGCAAGATAACCTGACTTATAGCCTCTAGTGTAGACTTCCCATAATGCACCATAACAGCATCTTTATATCCTACGTTTCTCTTGTCTTGTTCCTATGTCTTTCATACTCCACACTTCCAGTATGTAACAAAGGCGTTGTTATACATTTTTGCCTCCAAGCCTAAACAGAGATAACCCCTGATGATGTCATCAGAAAATGACCTCTGATGACATCATCAGAGTTATTTTCTGAGACTTGGAAAGGCTCCATTCAGAGCCACAGACGACATTACACAACTGTCCTCACAGGCTGAGTAGGACTTCTTAGGACAATGATGTAAAATGGAATGAGTGCCCCTTTAAGATGAGAATGGTTGGACATACTAAAGTCTTTCATATCTCTCTTTCAGACTAATAATATCTCATGTCATTTGTTTTTTTTTAGGATAAAGCCGCGGGCACAAACTGCGTTGTACCGAGGGACCTTGTGTGCACGGTTTAAACAGACCAGCCGGCTCCAGAGCCAGAGACTCCCACAGAGAGCATCAGCACCACAGGAACACATTGCCATCGATCTGTGTGGAGACCTCCATCAAGCTCCCAGTAGGACGCTCCAGCAAAGTGAAAATAATCTACTGGCAACAAAGTGCAACTAGGGTGAACGCCTCGAATCATTTTTCTATAAGCAGCAGTCAGACGGTATTAACAACTTTGTTTCGAGAAGAAAGGCGAGCACAAATTCATCCGGCATCATAAGGCATTACAGCAGCTGCCAAGCAGCAGAGGTGTTGATTTACAGCACAGATTTGATCTCACAAATTGGGGACATGGAAATAAAATCTCAAGTGAACAAAACCACTAAATGGTTCAGCAACACTCCATTAATCATTGATAGATCTTGCAGGATACGTCCAGGTAATGTAACACCAGTGTCGAGGGGATAGCAACACAAGAATCTTCACTTATTTTTGTTTTAATCAATGTTCCTTCATTACAAGTACTAAATCAAACTGTGAAAAAAAAGTGCAAAACACTACTTAAAATTACTGGTGTAAACAAATAAGTCCTTCAATGAATTTAAAACTGCAACACATTCATACAGTTCATATTCATCAACCACTCTGAGTTTATGACTGCTTAAATAAATTAAAATGAACATGGCATTTTAGATTAATTTGAAGTGAAATAAAGAAGACAATGTTCGTAGGTTGTGTATTACATAATGAGTTATGTATCCAGCTCACATACTGATCATCAACAGCTGTTTAAACCACAGGGGGATGGGCCTCCTGAGGGAAACATACTGATTATTAAAACTTTTGGGATGATTTCACACTTTGTCTTTATATGTAGTGACATGGACGGGATCTCACGAGCAAACTTGTAAATCAAGTAACCTGCAGGATTTCCGTTGCCCAGTGGGGCTATTTCTTACTTTCTGGAGCACTAGTAGATTAACTATGATATGGTAACAATACCACACTAGCAGTGTGAAGCTGTTCACAGCAGAGATTTGAGCAAAATGTTGATGTCTCACAATGACAATGTTAACATGCTAATGTTATCAATGAAAATATTTAATCTCAAATTAATTGCACATTTTTTATCTGTTTAAAATGTACCTTAAAGGGAGATTTGTCAAATATTTGATACTCTTATCAACATGGGAGTGGACAAATATGCTGCTTTATGCAAATGTATGTATATATTTATTATTGGAAATCAATTAACAACACAAAACAATGACAAATATTGTCCAGAAACCCTCACAGGTACTGC
>CAKAKR010036873.1:7167-24817 GCA_916700685.1 Adelosebastes latens
CCCAATCACACGCACACGCACACACACACACACACACACACTCACACACACAGAAGAAGACGGACTTATCATTTGGATGAAACCCACATCCTCCCCACATCCTGGGGAACCTCCCATCTGAAACTCAGACTGACTGCAGTTTGTTTAAGGTGATGGGAATTCTCTGGCAGGATATATATATACATGTATATATTTTTTAATCATGCTTTTTATTGTTTCCTTAAAAAAAATGACTACAACAACCTAAACCATAACAATTAAAAAAATATGTACATAAAATAACCGATAGTAGTAAATTTAAAAAGAAAGTATTCAAAAACAAGGGAGGAGAAAAAATGGTAGTAATAATTATAATAATAAAATAATAGTAATAGTAAAATAGAAAAATACAAATACAAATAAAATGATAAATAAAATACAAATTAGAATAGAAAATAATATAACAACATTTAAATACAAATAATAGCAATACATTTAAATATAAATAAATTCATAAAATAAATTCATATGGCAGGATATTCTGACTTCAAAATAAATAAGGAAAAGGTCAAAATGTGAGAATTTTGGAGTATCAGTCTTAAGGTTTGTAGTCATGTAAGCGCTAATCTGTTAATATCAATTTATTTTGGTGGAATTTTGACATCTTGATATAATTTCAGTACAAGTGAAAGCTTGGTAAAGATGATCGTCAGTAGTTGTGTTTTTTTTTTTTCCTTCTAGTATAGTATCTCAGACCACATTTCCCAGAAACCCCCTCCTGTTAACAGAATCTTTTTAAAGCCAAACGTTTTATCTATCTTTGTCTTACCGAGGAGGATAAACATGTTACAAGTGATTTTTCCACTCGTTCCACCGTCTGCCTTTCTGAGAAAACTCTGACAGCTTTAGCTCCATTTGTACTGAACAGTGCCCTCTGGAACTCCTATAAGCACTACACACTGGTGCTGTATACTATTGTGCTGTTTATTGTCTGTAATTTGTTTTTTGTTGTGTATGTTCTGTTTTTGTTCCCACGCTGCAGATCAATTTCCCTTTGATAATAGAATCAATCAATCGATCAACACCTGACTTGTGGTAAAGCAATCCTATAGCACACATCTGATCCAGGGTCACATAACGTGAAATGTTCTTATTATTCATTGATTTTAAAGTGCAAATTGGTGTCTCTAATTTTATGTGTCCCATCCAGTGTGGGAGGGATTTTTTTAACCTTCATATAGCAGTAGTAATTTCACTCCTGGCAGCTGCTCAATATGGCCATTATTGTGCTGTTGAGCAACTTTAGTGGAGCTATTTAAATGTAAAGTGTCCTGCTCTCAAGCCTACCAGTGGTAGTTATAGTAGTGCTCATACAACACGGATCTGCACTGACTCATTTATGATGCAGATTTTCTGAAGAGTATAGTCAACCTCGGGATTATTCATCACACTCTTAATTAAAGGAATAGTTTGACATTCTGGGAAATATGTTTAATCACTTTCTTACCTAAAAAAAAAGGGACAGTGTGTAGCATTTCAGAGTATAATCACTTGAAACTAAGAATCGTTGTGTTTTCGTCGGCTTAGAATGAGTCCTTCGTATCTACATAAGGAGCAGGTCCTCTTCACAGAGTCCGCCATGTTGCTCCGTCATGTTTCTACAGTAGCCCGGAACGGACAAACCAAACACTGGCTCTAGAGAGAGCCTTTCATGTTTTTTATGTTACCTGAAGGCCACCGTAGTTCTCCGACACGCTTGTGAAACTGCGATAACGTGATCCGCAGAGTGCAAAACCATGGTACCGTCAGCCGCCGTAAGGATGGCCTCTGAGCGAGGAGAACGGTGTTACTACGGTTTTGCACTCGGCGGCTCACGTTAACGCAGTCTTGGAAAGAAAGGAGTGATCAAAGGGGTACTCAGTTGGTTGCATTCTGCAACAGCACCACTAGATGCCACCAACTCCTCAAACTGTCCCTTTAATTGAGAATTCTCATTTAACTGTCATTAAGAAAGCAAACAAGAGTATTCCCCCAAAATGTCGAACTGTTCCTTTAAGCCTGAACTTTATGTTTCTTATCAAAATGTATCTTTCTGTATCACTAAAAGATTTTCGTTTTTTCATGGACGGCATTTTGACATGTCACAGTAGGAAAAATCACAGGTGTAAATAATAAAATGAATGACGGCTGCTTCAGTTTCCTGCTCACTGTCATGGCCACTGGGACACATAAATAGAACAAAGCCATCGTTAATATTATTAATAACACCTGTGCTTTTCATTCAATAAGTCAAAATGTCTGCTGTGGAAAAAGGCGTATTCTCAAATAGTATCTGAATTTGTTATTACATCCAAGTCTCTCAAGCAGGTTTCACTTATTAGATTCTGCAGTCAGTTCAGGTAAATTACACAAATATTGCACACCTGAAAAAGTGCATATTTATTTTCTGCAGATTAAAGGGGAAAAGAGTTTTAAAAAAGCCTGCAGTGTGGTATCTACCTGTTGAAATAGCCTCTGAACAAACATGAGTAGTGTTTATAGGAAAGTCATCCCTATATCCCTTTATCAGTTATTGTAAATTCAAATTGTTTGCATAAAAAAGTCTGTCTAACCGAAGCAAGAAAAGTAAAGCATGTCTCTTTGGAAAGATGGCTCACTCCCAGGCTCTCTGTAAATCCAAAAGTCTCCTCTTATCTTCTGATAGCTAAAACACGCAAGCAGTGCAGGCACTTGGCTAGAACACATAATTCCCATCAATTACTCGGAGAAATACTTCCGTCTCTGTAAATCGAGGGCAGCTGACAAGACACAGACAGCTCTTGGCACAATGGAGTTATTTTATGAATGACATCTGGATAAGGAGAACACCTGGACTGGGTGACCCTGCTGGAGCGGAGGAGGGATGACGTTACGGAGGGATTCAAGTGGACTGAATCTGTGTAAGATGTGGATGATAAGGAATTTTGTTTTTTGTGTGCTTTGCCAGGATTTACAGCTGAAACACTGTCAGCGATTAAACCCGTCCGCACCTGGCAAAATGAAGTTTGTTTGTCCAAGGTCATCTGGTGACGTGGTGGTTCAGTGGACCGGTGTTGATGGTCTGGAGCATGACCTCTGACCTTATTTGTCTTTTTCTCTCTCCTAGCATTTATTTGTGCTGAGTAAAATCTTAGAAATTAACCAAAAATATATATATTAAAATACTCAATTAACTCTCTAAAGCTGAGGCAGTTTAAAGTTCACATTTTCAGCCCCAGAGCTACTGAACATCTGTAATTTCAGACCAACAGCTGTTTCTGTTTTCCCAGAGTGCACAGTGCAAAAGAAGAAATGACTTCAGGAAATCAGATTTTCAGTGCAAGTCAGAGTTATACAACAGAGAAAATCTATAGTTTATAGGGAAGAGAAACATTTGTTAAAAACATTTAACAGCTGCCTTTCAGTGTGCAGTCAAATTTAGAGCTTCCTGTCATCAAATCACGCTTAGGACTCTTCTTAAAAAGTATGGACCGCATGGCATGAGTTTACAATTAATATCAACCATAGACTGGATGTATGCAAGCATGAAAATCTGGTTTGTTTAACTTCTATGTTCTGCTCTTGGGGATACTTTAATCACATGCTGTAAAATAATCATTTTTAGTGACATTTCCCCCCTCTGTGCCCTGTGAAAGATGACCTGATGGAGCTAAATGTCACATCAACTGAGCACCACTAGAGTCCAATATGCAACCAGAATGATGTGACACTATGTGACGGCAAAAGTTTCCAGTGAAACCAAACACAGTTTCGGTTTCAGTTGGTGTGACATGTCTTCCAGGTGGGGTGACCTTCACTTCCTGTTCCAACTGCAAGGAAAAACACTGCTGACATGTATAATTAGCCACCACCAGTAAATCATCTCGATTCCTGCACACACACACACACACACACACACACGTGTCTCCTGTGTGTTAAATTTAGCATGGCTAAAAGTACGTCTCATGTCAGTAACTGATCATCGTGGTCAGCTCAGCTTCCTCTCTGAGGACTGTTGGATCTCCACCTCTCTGAAGCCTCCACACACCGGCCACACTATAAAATACTCAACATGGAAGATTGTGTTTTTATTTAGGTCCAGTAAGGTCATCTGGGTGAGGTTCAGTTCATTTATCGTCCACTGACTGAATATAATTTCTTAAACTTCTTGATATATGTCTGTAATTTAGGTATTTTGGAGAGAAAACACATTTGAAAATCTCAAATGATCCTGAGAGGGAATAAAGCTTCTTCTTGGTGAATCTTGTGATTCTTTTGAATTGATTTGCTGTAAAGTTTTCCTAAAGTCAAGACACACCTGAGCTTCCTCTTAAAGGTGCATTGTGTAGGATTTTAGCGGCATCTAGTGGTGTGGTTGCATATTACAACCAAATGAGTACCCCTCCTCTCACTCCTCCCTTTCCAAAACTGCAGTAACGTGAAGCGCCGAGTGCAAAACTGTGGTAACGCTGTTCGGTACCACGGTTTTGTACTTTGCGGCTCACGTTACAGCAGTTTCACAAGCGTGTCGGAGAACTACGGTGTCCTTAAGGTAACGTAAAAACACAAAAGGCTCTCTCTCTTTCCATTCTGGGCTACTGTAGAAACATGGCGGAGCAACATGGTGGACTCCGTGAAGAGGAATCTAAAGATCTAAAGATCTAAAGAAAATCTAAAGATTTTTAGATTCAGGTGATTATACACTTAAGAAAACATAGTTATAAATATTATATTCCATTTATGCCAATAGATCCTCTGAAATGTTACACACTGTTCCTTTAAACAGCCCAGGGAGCAACAGTATGGAACAACTGGACTGAAATGTTTGTATGTAAATGTTGAATAAAATCTAGCAGTGACAGAAATAGCTCCTCCTTTTAGGTAATATCAATAAGCTTATCTTTAAACAGTTCTCTGATGTCTGTCTATATCATTATAATTTCAAGTGGTTGGGGCTAGGTGCGGCTGTAGCTATATATAGGTGGGAGTGGTCGTCCTTTAACCGCAAGGTTGGCGGTTCGATCCCCGGTTCCTACTTGTCAAAGTGTCCTTGGGCGAGACACTAAAAACCCCAATTTGCTCCCTGGGCGGTTCACAGCAACCCACTGCATCCTAAGGATGGGTTAAGTGCAGAGGTCAAATTTCATGTATGCACTTGAATGTATGTTACGTTTAAAAAGTTTACGTTCGTAGTGAGGCAGCAGAGAGGAGGTGGCATCCTGTAACCTGAATAACTAGCACAACTAAAATGTTTGTAACGTCATGTGATATTTTTTTTTTTTTTTACTGGAAGCTTAATATTACCATTTATTAATAAATATCTGAACACCAAAATTGATTTTTCCAGTTTAATTCCAAACATTTTCCAAGCCAGATATTTAAAATTCTTCTAAAAAATAATCATTCCACGTCCACTAGGAGGAGGGTAAACATAAAATGAATGACTCTTTTAGTATTTCATTGTTACGTCAAAGAAGAAAAAAACCTCTGCTCTGTATTAATATATTCCTTGTTCTTCACAGGGCAGGGTTTCCAAATCACATCTGGCAATATAATAATTGTTTCCTCATTGGAAACCAATGATTGGATGCCAGTGACTAAGATAGGGCGTTAGAATAATTTATTTAAAGGTTGAATTGCACATCTGATCAGCTTATTCCATCCCGATCACTGTGTCTTTGAGTAGGGCAGCGACATCCCTGCAGCTTTACCTCTCTGCTGACATATATATGTTATATATAAGGAAACAACACTCCTGATTACAGCTAGTGTAAGCATTTCTAAATAAATGAGGAAAAAATGCTCTAGGGGAAACCCAGCCCCTGATCTTCTATACATCCTCAACCTTATCAGCCCCTGAACCCAAAAAGCGAATGTTTTTCAGTCTTGTATTACCTGAATTATACACTATTTCACAAGGGACAAAAGCATTGGTCAGAAGGGTTAAAAGCACATTAAACTGGTACTTGAAATACATTATTTCACACTGCGTAAATCAATGCATAACCCCCAAAAAACCCACTTACTCCTGGGCTGAGAGCCATCCCTCTATACATATTACTTCATCTGATATAACACAAACAAGACCGCCCCCTGGTGGCTAAACAGGAGGACAGTTCATGCTGCTGCTACCAACAGACAGTAAAACAGTAAATAAGGCATTAATTTTATACATCACACACTTCATAATTGCAAAATAGCACTTGATAGTTCACCACTAACAACTGGAGGGTTTTACAGATTTCTCAGCATTCACTATTTTACACCAAAAGGGGACAATAGATGTATCGTCCAAATCATGTCAAGCACATGGGGGGGGAAATGTTCTTTTCTCCCTTTTTGATTGGATAAAGCCAGATAGTATGTTTCACCGAATGGGGGTTGGGGGGGGGGTGATGGAAAATGATGGATTGTGAGCTCAGTAGATGAAGAGGACTCGGGTGCGGGGCAGGGTGGAGAAGGTGTCAGCCATCTTGCGGATTCTGGCGTAGTTGATGAATCCTCGAAGGAAGAGCAAAAAGCCTGAGGAGTAAAAAAAAAAAAAAAAAAGGGGGCAGTGAGACACAACTGGAAGGGATGGTGATAATTCACTACGAGAGTGACCAATAACGTACACAGTCACTTAGCTGATTGTAAATATCAAAATATTGATTATGAAAACGGGAATTTAATGTGGGAAAAAACTTGTTCTCCTCCCACTTTGTCCCTCTATGTGCTGTAGTCAATAACAGCATCATTAAGGTTAAAGGACTTCGGTATTTTTCAACCTGGACCGTATGTTTTTGTGTCTAAGTGACTAATGGGGACAACATTGGGGATGTCAATCAATTCAAATATTTTATCGCAATTAATCGCATGATTGTCCATAGTTAATTGCGATTAATTGTAAATTAATGGAACCTTTTTTTATCTGTTCAAAATGTACCTTAAAGGGAGATTTGTCAAGTATTTAACACTTTTATCAACATGGGAGTGGGAAAATATGCTGCTTTATGCAAACATATGTATATATTTATTATTGGAAATCAATTAACAACGCTAAATAACATTATTTAGCGTTCTTCACGACAAGCTAGTATGACATGGTTGGTACCAATGAATTCAAGTGGGTTTTCTAGTTTTATATGATACCAGTATCTTCACGCTAGCTTTAAAACTGAGCCCGCTACAACCTCCAAAGGGCAGCGGCCCGTTGGATATTTAAGAGGTTAATTAAAAATCGCAAGTTGCGTTACAGAAATTAGTGGCGTTAAAACAAATTTGCGTTAACGTGTTAGTATCGCGTTAACTTTGACAGCCCTAGAAAACACTTTTTGAAATTGGTCCAGTATTGAGGGAGAACGCTGCAGCAGCTGGCTGTAATGTAATCATTTGGAGCAACTTGGTACCGTCATTTTACGTCCTCTAAAAGTGCTTGTTTTTGCCACCGACAGGCTCCGATTGTTATTATAAGTGTCTGACAACATTATGGAAAGTGTTGTCCCCATTAGTCACTTTGACACAAAAACAGGAGAAAATATGGTCCAGATTGAAGAATACCAAAGTCACCCTTTAAATATCTTGCTGTATCTATTCTGTATCATATGACAGCTCAACACTGCTGCAATGGAGCTCCAAAGACCAGAAATGTGTCACACAAGCAGGACCAAACATTTGATTCCCTATTTGAATGATTTAAATTCAGAGGTTGACTACTTACCCAACACCAGGAACACCCACCACAGCCAGTACTGTCCATCAAAGTAACCAGGGAAGTATGTGGAGAACTAGAAACCCAACACAACGACAGAAATGACTGGTTAGAATAAATATGGCCTGCACCGGTTTCACTCAAATGAGCCTGCATTTAAAAAAGTGAATGAAGAAAGCAGCGCACTTCTCAAGTGATCTCAGAGGAAGTAGTGTAGCGCAAACAAGCCAACCACTACAGAGACAGCATAAAAATACCAGAGTGGTGGGGCTTTTGAGTTGTTTGTGCGTACATAAAACCACATTTTATGTGTTTGTATATGTGCTGTGTAATGTGTGTGTGTGTGTGTGGGCTCCTTGTCGTACCCTGACTATGAGGATCCATTTGATGAGGGAAAGCCCAAAGCCTGAGATGGCCCCGTAGCGGCCGGCTGCTGAGGTGGTCAGACAGAAAGACAGGAAGAAACCAATCCAGTTGAACAGGAATGCCACTGGACAAAAGATGGAGGGAAAGTGTTAGACATGAAAACAAAACAAAAAAAAAATGTGAAAAGACTGGAAATTCACTAATTTGTATCTTGAATAAGAGAAGATGTCACTTCTAAGCAGAGAAGAGAAGAGCTGAAGACGATTCTGCATCGAGTGACAGAACATAAGGGGTTGGCTTCATTTCAGTTCAGTGTGAGTCTTTACCGCCTTTTGCTGTCATTTACTGTTGCACTCGTTTCTTCACTCCTCTCCGTTGGTGTTTCACCGAGTGCGGAGCTTTGTACACTCTGTGTGCGAGGAGCTGAGAGACGGCACTCGGCAGTCCACTAACTTGTTGCTCTCGCTACCAATATTAGCTGCTCTGTTTCAACAGTGTTGGGCTGGAAAAACCCATGCATGCAGGCTGAACTGTGGTGTAAGGATGTCACGGTGAGGAAATTTCCCCGACCGGTTAATAAACTTGTGACAACAACGGTGTTACCGATTACACCGGACATTTTACGAGAAAAGATGACGGTCATTATGTGTAGAGTGCTTACTTTGATCTTTAACGTTGAATGGCTGTGTCTGGCTTCTCCGGTTGAGCTTTTGCTGTGGGGCCGCAGGTTTCCAACCAATCTGAATCCTGCTGCGCTGTGCTGAGACTATGTATTGATAACAGTGTGCTGATATATATATATATATATATGTTCTGTCGCGAGATGCAGTTATTTAAACCAGGTAAGAGTAGAAGAGCTATGAGTAAGGAAAAGTGACAGACTAGCTAAAGTCAGCTGGCTGCTAGGCTAAGTCATGCAGTGTAAAATGCCATAGGCATTCAGGAAGTGCGCTGTCTTAGAGCTGCTATGTGAAAACCTGATTTTTGTAGACTACAGCTCACTTGTAATGCACTGCAGAAGGATCGACGTTTTGTTTTTGTAATGATTATGTACTGAGGTGGGTCACACAGATACTGATATTGAAAAGATGCCGCTTTTTAATATTGTAGACTGTTGTCGTCTGATTTTTTAAAGCACTTTCTAAATAAAATAAAAGAATTATCGGACTGCTTGAATTAATTGATGATAAAGTAGCCATGTGCAATAATTTCGAAAACTGAGGATGAGATGCATCAAGAATTGTTGACAGGTGAATCGTAATCGAATCGCATCGTGAGGCCAATGAAGATTCACACCTCTAATGGGTGGAGATAAAAAGAGACAAACAGATACGAGCAGGTAACTAACTGAAAAAAGTGAGCATGAAGATGCCGTCATTTCCTATCCTCAGCTGATCGGCGTCTTCAAAGTCGTCTCTGGTCACAAAGTCTTCATCCTGTGATAGAATAAGCAACAAGAGCAAAACAAAAAGAGAAAAAAAGTTATTTTAGCACTCAAACTATTTCACCACAGCCAGGCAGTAGCAGAGCTTTTCAGGACTTTACTTTACTTTACTTATTTTAAACTATTTCCAGTCTACAAAATCAATTAATTTGATAAAGTGTGTTTTATTTTTAACCAATTGACAATGCTGTATTTAAAATTCTACAACAAAGAGTAAATACAACACGAACAACCGACAGACCAATGGAACCACCACAACACAGCAAGCCCATTTAATTACTATCATTGTCACTTTATCTAAAAGGTCTGGAGTTGGTTAAAGTCAATGTAGGACATCAGGAGAAACAGTAGGTGTTGTATAACTATCAACTAAGCATTCTAAATACACAGACATACAAGAAGGGTGGGGTACTGACTGAATACATAAACACTGTGGTTACATCTACGTTTGCACACACCAAATACACTTCCTCCCACTCCTCCCAGTTACCTCCAGTGAACTGCGAATTACATCGTCAAAAGTCTCCAGGCGTTCCCTGTGCTGAGGCTGCTGCTGAGCGCAAGGCAGTGTGTTGGCAGAGAAACACAACACCAGCAGATCAAACAGAGTGGCCCCCACATGCAAAGCATCACAGTGACCACTAGAGGTCACAGATGAGCTGTCTGTTTTCACTTGATAGATATTATTAACAGAAACAGTTGTTTTTTTTAAAGGCACATCGGGTCATTTCTGATGGATAAGGCAGAGCGACTCAGAGATGGCTTTTATGTATAAAGCCTGCACAAGGGAGGTTAGATTACTGGTGTCCTTTTCAAACATTAAAGGCATCCTGCAGAAGATGAGGAGTGCTTTGCCCTTTTTAAATCAAAAGGACAACTACACAATAACTGGAAAGGAAAAGGTTCCCACATACAAATGTTTTGGCTTCAATGGGGATGTCACGATACCAGAAATTTAGTAGTTGATACCAATAACAGTGAAATTCCACAATTCTCGATACCACGGTCAAAAACAAAAACAAAACAATAAATCCATGTACTTTCACATACAGTCCTTTATTACAGTTTGCATCCTGTTTTTTGCAAATGTATTATTAATTGAATGCTGATGAATGTTTTTTTTTCTTCGATACCTTATGATTCTGTAATTTGCTCTTTGTCTTTGTTTTAAATTGTTATGTTTGTTTTAATGTCTGCAACCGTATAACTGTGCTGCTTTCTATCTTGGTCGGGACACTCTAGGAAAAGAGATTTTTAATCTCAATGAGTGTTTACTCCTGGTTAAATAAAGGTTAAATACATTAATTATTTCTGATGATCCACCTCAAATTTCTTGCCAAAACGAAATTGACACATGATAATGATATAATTTACCTTTGCCCAATACTATATAATAATAATAAGAATAATAAGAATAATAATAATAATACAGTTTTACTGAATAGAGCTTGAACGCATCATAATGTAACTCAATGAAACCTCTGTACGTTAGCTTTTAGCTCTGGACTGTGCTACCCACCGGCTGCTAACAGTCGCTCTACCTACGGTACTGTAGAGAAATGAGTAACGTCACGTTTTCAGAATTTTGGCATCGACTTGGTACCAAAGTATCGGTTCTTGTGACATCCCTAGTCTTTATAAAACAACATGGATAGTTCCCTAAGCAATCACGCCATTAAAGCTTTGGAAAACGTGTCTAATATTAAAAAGACTATATTAACAAAAAAATATATATAACTTAATTTTAAAAGGTGCTATCAGTAGTGAAAGGTTTTTTGTAACATGTAGTTGCAGTCATGGGAAACTACACCATCAGAAAACTTGTGTCTTCTTCCAAAACACCCACAGGTTTTTGAAAGCAAACTGAAAATTCTCAGCAAATTTCAACCTTACCCCTGTGAGATAACTAATACAGATAAATCTTGAGGCTGCGTATCATAACATTTTTTGTACCACTCAAAACATTATCTTCTGTGGCTAACTTCTAAGGCTCCATCTTCACATCAAAGATGTAGTTAAACACCTGCCCAAACATGTAATGCCAACCCTGCATCAGTACAGAAAATGTTTTAATCTGAAGCTCCCTCAGCGTTTCAAATGCTAACCCGCTAATGCTATTTACTCGGATTTTGGAAGAACAAATCCAGGTGCAAAGTGCAAAGAGGGTAGTTCAGGGGCCTGGGAGATTGACGCATTAACAACAGAAAAAAAAAAAGGCTATCACATGTGAGCACTTGTGAGACATGGAGCGTTGTCATTATGTACAGAAGTATTACAGAATGTCCTTTAATACGAGTGATGTTTTTCTTCATTTTTATAAATCTCCTACAGTTCAAACCAGCAACAAATGTTGGCAGCAGTATAGTGTAGGAAAGACAAAGAGACACAATCAGATATGTGAAGATCTGAAGACAAAACAAAAAAAGAACTTTCCATTGCAGGGTGATAAACACTTCCTGCCCTGCAGACAACACAGATAGCGTTTGAGCACAAGCTACAGTGTGTGTGTGCGTGTGTGCGTGTGTGTATATATACATAGTGAATGTAACCACAGGCCAAATGCAAAAACAAGTGCGACACTCACTCTTCCACTTACGAGGGGAGCAGTAGTCTCAGCCTTGGTTCTTTCTGCTTCGTCATAGGAAGGTAGCGTAGTCGCGACGTTGTATGATGGAGGCTTGGGGAAAGCCCCGTCTTCCTTGTAGTCAAAGTAGGCTGAAGAAGAAACGGCACAGTTTCAAACACAACGGCAGAAGTTTTACTAATACATGACAGGTCTGCGGCTATGCAGCCCCATACGCAACAAACTGCGATGCACTGTGTGTTCTGACACCTTTCTATCGGAACCAGCATTAACTGAACCTGTTGCCGGTTCACCTTCCTTGGACCACTTTTGGTAGGTCCTCACCACTGCAGACCGGGAACATCCCACAAGAGCTGCAGTTTTGGAGATGCTCTGACCCAGTCATCTAGACATTACAATTTGGCCCTTGTCAAAGTCGCTCACTGCCTTACGCTTGCCCATTTTTTTCTGCTTCCAACACAAAGTTCAAAATGTTCACTTGCTGTCTAATATATCCCACCCACTGCCAGGTGCCATTGTAACAAGATCACCTGTCAGTGGTCTTAATGTTATGGCTGATCGGTGTATACTGTCACTGCCAAAACTAAAGCCCCTGTTAGCATTCTTGTTTTTGTGCTTAAGTCACTGCAAGCAACTCTGAAAGTGGAAACAGCCTTGCCACTTAGAGGTAAACTACATACTAATCCCCACTGACAGCAAACTGACTTTTTATACACATTTATGTATATATACTGTATATTTGTTTTATCAACTTGTCCTACCATTTTACCACTTCTATTATTATTGATATGTTCTGTGATGTTCTGTTTTAGCAGTTACCACATTTTTTACTTTATTTATCTGCTTTTATTGTCTTGTGAAGCACTTTGTAACATCTGTTTTGAGAAGTGCTATATAAATAAATGTATTATTATTATTATTATTATTTTTAGATGACAATATGCTTATGCAAACAAGCCAAATCTAAGAGATTATTTTCCTCATTGAGTACATGTTTGACTGGCCCTATAGTGGTGATATAACAGGGAACGTGTCGTTAATAAAACACCCTGCTGTTCGGTAAGATGGTTAAACATGTATGAGTCAACTATTCTAACTAACTAAGAGGCCTTCTGAAAGCAACCACGTCAATTTCAGGATCCTCATTCTCCCAGTTAAACCTTTATTTATATCATTCATGTCAATAATTTAAGGTTATCATCTTTATAGTTTTGAATCAAGACTTTCAGTATTTGGATCAAAGAGCTTTTGAAAAATAAAATGTGCCAAATTTAGAAGACTACAACCAGAGTCAGATACGTATTTAATCAACATTTAGGTATATATATATAAGTATCAAATCAGACTCCGTGTCAGCAGATAGACACCCACTGCAAATTACCTCAGCCCCAGGGAAACATCTGGATGAGTCATTGTCTTACCAGCATTGTCCACTGTGATGCTGCTGTATGGGGGTGGGGCGTCAGCTGCTACCTGTGGACTCTCTTCTGGGTCCTCCTCATTGGGCAGCTGTGGGAGGGGGAAAAACCACATCCTGGTTTATTTAAGGCTACAATACATGTGTGTCAGCAGCACCGTCTGCGCTCCGTTTGAAAATTATGCTTTTAGGTAAAGAGGCTTCACTTATCCTGTGTAGTGATAAATTATTACCTCAACACCCTGGCCTACTTACAATAACTTTTTCCAGCACATATGGACATTATAAAGGAGAAGGAAATGAGCACCAACCACATGTTTCTCATTTCTCCTATTAAAAGTAGGACACACGTGACCGACCAGACTCAGCTACTCCTTACTCCTGATTCAGCTAAACAAGGATTTAAAACCAAGCCCATTTGATGAATTAACACCAGCGTCAGTTTCCAGGAAAGACCACTGAAGTGGTGGTGAATAGCAAGTAGTGAGTCTGCAACACTGGGTTAGCAGTAGGGGTGTAAGAAAATATTGAAAATATCGAATATCACAACATTATGTTCTGTGATACTGTATCCATTCTCAAAAAGACTGTATGGATTTTTAATCAAAATTCTTTATTTCATTTGTAAAGAGAAGCGCCATCTCAGTGTATGTGCCCTCTCAAAGTAGTCCTATGATGCTGGACTGTAATAAATGCAAACGCAGATCCCACTGTTCTGATTGTATAAAAAAGTAAAGTTGGTTTTTTTTTTACTCAGATTGCATGCATATGGTGGTGTGTTCTTTAGACTGTGAGTTTTTCTAAAATAATTTTTTTTTGAAAATCGCAATATATCGCCTTGCTTTCAGTATCGCAATATATCGCATTATTTTGAATTGTAACCCCTGTATCATGATACGTATCATATCGCCAGATTCTTGCCAATACACAGCCCTAGTTAGCAGAGGTATAAAGTTAACTGCTTTGTTTTCCCTCTGGTGTGGGTGTTATTTTACAGCTCCCATAGTTTCCTATCATTTCCTAGGAAGGAACTCAAATCCCACCATAAATTTGTAGGATTACATTACGAGGGAAATGGTAGTGGGGAAGAGGTAACCTGTAAATGGCAACTGGTACATTTCCAAATAACTAATTCCAATTAATTAACTCCAATTAGCTTAATCCAGTGAGTCTTTTCTTGAGATCACCTGAACATGCAAAAATATGAAATTTGTCTATAGGTGTGCTTCAACATAAGATAAGATAAGATAAAATAAGATGAACCTTTATTAATCCCTGGAAGGAAATTCAGGTGTCAAAGCAGCAACATCAGCAAACAGAGTGAAACACAGGAGAGGTAAAGGTATACACAAATTATAAAAACAATAAATAGAGATATAAAAGATACAGAGTGAATGGGTGAACATAGTGTCTACAGTCCAAGATGGTTGCAGATAGTGCATAACATATATGGAGGATTAATAATATCCTTCATCCAAATAATAAATGACTGATTAATTGATATTTATTTGGGTTTAAATGTTGCAATTATTTCAAGGGAAATTCCTCTGGAAAATGACAACTGTTTATAAACTCAGCACAACAAGCTCAACTCAAGTAACTCTGTTGCTTTTCCCCATGTTGTCCATGTATCTGTTTTTATGTCTTTAATTTTTTCCCACTCACAATGTTGTTTGGTTACGATTGCCCAGAAGTATTTATAGATATTTAAATCAATATCCTCCTCACAAACACTAACCATACACTTCCACGCAACACACACACACACTTGTCTTTTTTAATATATTTACTGTATTGTTATTGTTGTTATTATATATATCTTGTCCTAATTGTTTGTTATCACTATTATGTAGTCATATTATTTCTTTATATTAATCTTGTCTCTAGGTGGAGGCTTCAGATAAGCCCAGTGGGTTTTTTGCCTCTTCCTACACTGTATATTATTCATTTATTTTTTTGTTATGTTGTATAGTCTTAAATTGTGCAAAACAAATAAACAAATACACAAGTAGGCTACCGAATAAAATGGTCCACACAATAGTCCTTCATATATATACACATACATACATATATATATATATATATATATATACACATAAATATATATATATCTCCAAATAATAAATGAATGATTAATTGATATTTATTTGGGTTTAAATGTTGCAATTATTTCAAAGGAAATTCCTCTGGAAAATGACAACTGTTTATAAACTCAACACACCAAGCTCAACTCAAGTAACTCTGTACACAAAGTAGGCTACCGAATAAAATAGTCCACACTACCTCACTGAGGCACATTTCTCGTCAACCACAGGAAATAACTGGTTTTCTATCAGAGCAGTCTGCACATTAATGATCACTGCCATCAAACCACATGAGCAGAATTATAATAAGGACTGTCTGCCCTAACAACACGTTGCTAAGCAGGTTACCCAGGTGATTAGTGGTTAAGTTAGAGAGGAACACACCCACTTCCTGTAACGTTACGGTATGTCAGGTGCTACATCCAAACATTAACATTATAGCATAACAATAGCGTGAAATGAAGTTACACAACCTATGTTAACTAGCTAGAACACAGTTATATAGTAAAGCTTTTCCTGACATCAACAAGAGAGGAGACAAAGATTCACATCCACGTAGCGTTAGCTTTAAGCTAACAAGGAAACGTTAAGATAACGACGAAAATAACGAAATTAATCCCAACAAAAGTAACCGAATTAACGACATCCTTGAATAGGAAACACTTTCATTAAATGTGACACCACTGACACAACCTGAGGAGAGTGTGAGCTTCGTGTCAGTGTTAACAGTTGACGTCAACGTGTGATGCTAAGTCTGTTAACGTGTTATCTTATTGTTAGTATCATCCTACCTGCTGATATCTGCCGCTCGGTTCCGCCATCCCGGTCTGAACGGCTGTGAATCAACAACAGAAGAGAGGAGACACCCAACGAAGATTATATAACAGTACAAACTGTACGTTAAACTCAAAGCCTCGCCACAATGAAGACCTGTTTCCTCCCTTTGACTGCTCAGTGCTCTGAGACACGACCGTCAAGCTACAGCATGGTGAGCATAACACGTATCACTTCCGGTGAGCTTTTTTTATTATATTTACTATAGACAGTAAATATATTGAGGTATTTTTGTGAAATACTAGGTAGCCTCCATTAGCACGAATCTGACTACTCATTCAATCTTTCTTTTGAAGAATACTTGTCATTTTTGTTAAAAAAAGGGACATTTCCGGTGGTTTTATTTTGAAAATCCAGACAGTTTGTTCTTCGTTCTTGCTTATTATTGCCTATTGCTAACTTGACGTAAGCGATTGACGTCATTGGCCACAACAAACTCTCTACCGCCCCCACCTGGAACAAAAGTGAAACAACCATGAATGTTATTTTTATTTTTATTTTATTTTTTTATTTAACCTTTATTTAACCAGGTTAGTCCCATTGAGATTAAGAACCTCTTTTCCAAGGGAGACCTGGCCAAGACGGTCAGCAGCAAGAACACAAAGTTGCAGACACATTGTCATTGTCATTGTCATTGACGCAAACTTCAATGTGACAATTGTCATTGTCACATTGAAGTTTGCGGACGACACAGCAGTTGTGGGGTTGATCTCCCATGGCGACGAGACGGTTTACAGGGAGGAGGTGACCACCCTGGAACAGTCGTGTCAGAACAACCACCTCTCCCTGAACATCTCAAAGACCAAGGAGGTCATCGTGGATTACAGGAGGGGGGGTTGCACTCACCCCCCAGTCACCATCAACGGCACAGCGGTGGAGAGGGTGGACACCTTTAAATACCTGGGTGTCAACATACATAAGGACTTGACATGGGCCACCCACACCACCGCTGTAGTCAGGAAGACCCAGCAGAGACTGTACGCTCTGAGGCGACTCAAGACTTTCAGACTGAAACCACAAATCCTCAGGGACTTCTACCGGGGCACCATAGAGAGCCTCCTGACAGGCTGCTTCACCACCTGGTACGGCAGCTGCACCAACGTGGACCGTAAGGCGCTGGAAAGGGTGGTGCGCTCGGCCCAACACATCACCGGGTGCGAGCTGCCCAGCCTGCAGGAGCTTTACACCCAGCGGTGCCTCAGGAAGTCCCTGAGGGTCATTAAGGACACGACAC
>CAKAKR010036876.1:0-20830 GCA_916700685.1 Adelosebastes latens
GATGGGGTTTGTACAAAAATGCTTGGTAATACTTTGTTTTTGGACTCCGGAGCTTCGGTAGTAATCAAAGGCAAATATTCGAAGCTTTGGCATGGACAGCGAAGCGCTGCAACACGTGTCTTTCGGTTTAATTAAAGGTATTGATTTTTAATGATTCTGTTAATCTACTGTATTGTTGTTTGAATAAAAAACATTTTCCAAACGGTTTGGTATGTTTTATGCATGTTTGTAATCCCGAGGGTTAAAAAAACAAACAAAGCCAAAAACGAAAATCCGAATCCCAAAATTGAAAATCGAATACCTACACAATGAACGAATAATCAAATAATTGAATATTTGGGTCCAGTCATAATGGCAATTAAGATGCAATTATACATAAAGAGGCGGACGGAGCACGAGTCACAGAGCCAGAGCACAAACTTTGACTCCTCACCTTTTCCAGGTTTATCCTTGATACCTAACACGTGTTGAACAAACTTAAATGACATCTCTTGTAATCAGGCTGGTTGAGTTCAAGGGCACTTCTGTCTGACTGCTCTCACGTTTAGTTGGATTACAACCTGTTCATTTTGTCTGGAAAAAGTCAACTCGCAGCAGATTGACAAGAAATCTTAACTCAAGGTCTGGTAGCTTTTTTCCTCCTGGCAGTAGATCTAATAAAACACTGCCAGCAAAGCTCAGATAATGAAGAATAAAAAAAGTAACTCTAAGGCCAGGAGAAATAATGGTTATTTTTTTTAAATTAGATATTAATGAGACTTTAATACCCAGAGGTCTTGTCTATATGTCTATATATGTGTGTCTGAACATGGTATCTAGTGTTAAAGGATGAGTGTCTGTCCTGTAATCAACATGCTGGCTCCGTGTTTGTTTGTTGTGTAATTTTCTGTGACCTTAAAATCAGCCATCTGCTGTCCCGCCGCTGTCTCTCTGGCTTTCAGTCAGGCTGGAAGAGACGAGGAATTAATCAGGCCAATTACTCCCCGTGCCGAGATCTAGGTGAGCTGTGTGACGTCGCCCTGGAGGAGCTGAGCCAATGATTGTGTCCTGTTAAAGACGATAATTGTAAATCAGAGGTCATATATAAAAACAAATAATAGAAAAAGGTGTTTATGCAGGTTGTCAGAGCAGGATAATACATAACCAATATAACCACATTTCCAGGATAAAAATAAAGATGATGGAGCCAAAAAGTCAAAAGAGTCTGACAGGAAAAGAGGTGTGGTCTTCCAAGAACAACACGACAAAGCTGAAGGAGGGGAGGAGAGGAGGAAAGGAAAGAGAGGTAGAGACAATGAAGGAGGGATAAAAAGAGTTGAGCTCTCCTCTGGAGTAAATCTCTCTCAATCTCATCAGTGTGTGAGGAGGACTAACTCACTACAGCGTGGACACACAGGCTGCACTGACAGGGTCTCCAAGGTAAGAACGCTTTTACTATGTTAATTTAACTGGAACAGTTTGTTAATGTTGTCTTATATTAGGCCAATTATTTCAACTAGATGAAACAAAGAGGCCGTAGTGTGGCTGTGTTTACCTTTAATCATTTAGAAGCAAAGAAACAAACTTTTTATTAAGTAAGAAATTTGAACATCTTGTTAAAAATATTTAATAATTAGTGGATCATTAAAATATGACATGAAACAACTTAGGCTTTGTGTTTAAAACAGCTTAACCTGCATCAATTTGCAAAAGAAAGATAGTAACATGTGTTTGGTGATTGTTGATGTCAGTTACTTATTTTTATTTATTTACTTTGAGTTAAATACAGTTGAGTCGTCTCCAATGACATCTGACTGAATTGCATTCAATAAAACACTTTCCTAAAAGACAGTTACGGGGTTATGATGGATCCTTGCACAGGAATTAATTCTGCCCCGGTACTGGTGGAAACTAGAGGTAGATTTATATATTTTAGATTTTTCTCAGAATGTGTTTCTTTTAGTTTTTAAGGAAGATAAAGGGATCTGAAACACGTTAACTGAAGCATAAATGTAAGAATTACAATATCACATATTTTGTTTAATGGATGTTTAAGAAATCGACTGCAGAGTTTCTTAGATTCCAACTAAGAGACAATAAAAAGTCAACCAGAAAAAACATATTTTCCCTCACTGTCCTGATACTGTGTGTGTAGCTGGCCATTACAATGAACTAGAGTGTTGGTGGATTGGATATGCAAACATTAAAAAAGCCTCTGCTTTATCCCATAATGGACAATGTGACAACAGATGTTAAATTAGATAAGAAATAAATAGCATTTAAAATGCTCAATCTTGCATTATCTTTATTGTTGGGGTATATTGTGCATGTAACAACTAGATTTATACATTATTTAACATATAATAGAAAATGCAAAATATAATAAATAACATAGCAGTGATGAGAAGATAATCTATATGGATTGTAAACTAACAAATCTGTTGTTTTGGTATCTCACAGGTTTTAGTAAAAAGGTTTTTAATGGCAGCCAGCGCATCATTTAACACGAAAAAAAAACTATGAAGTGAATGAAGCTCTAGTAATGTGAATTTAAACTGTGCGTGATTTAGACTGAGGAAGACTTTTCTTAAACTTTGATCTATTTTGTCTCAACAAATTCGAGGAGAATCACGAACCAGAGAAAATGATGTTGACAATGATCTTGTAATTCACCAGGATGTTTATAGTTTTATTGTCATCCATTCTCTGACTAGAAACAATCTGTTTGTTTACAAATGAAGTTCTTTAATTTGTTTGTCAGAGTCGACTGTTTTTTAATCACAGGTCTAAGTGCTGTTGTCAGTTTTTAAATTGGGACTAATCACACTACTTAAATATCCACCTTGACCATATGGTGCAAGGATGGTGCACAATCCCACCATGGATTACCACACACACACACATACAGAAGCACGCAAGCCCACTTATCTCTGGCTAAGGTAGCACAACAACTGTTTGCAATTAGGTTAATTGAGTGACCTGTGGGTGGTAATAAACTTAGGGCTAAACTGTGGTGATTGGGTGTGACACGGTTCTGTACCGCGACCATCTGTCTCTTCGTTAAGCCCCCTAGATCACAACAGGACCTGCAGAGACGGAACATGCTTTAGTTCATTCAAAGGTTGTTTCTTCATTATAATAATAATAAGAACATTATTACAAAGATCTCAATTAAAAAAACAAGGAATTATTATTCTGCAGTTTCTAAAGCTAAATAATTCATTTCTAAATTGGCTTTTGAGGAGATTTTTATGAAGGCAGATATGATCTTTGTCATATAACAGACTATATATTTGTATGTATGTTTTCACTCTGTTTCATTATTGATAAAGAACAGTGAAAAATGTATGAACTATCAACACACACACATATTGTGGAGGCTGGTCACTGGGAGCAACAGGTGGTCAGTGAGGTTTAGCTGCCACATCACGTGTGTGCCATTTCCAAATGCCGACCCTGTATAATGAGGGACATGTCGCAGTGCTCAGAGGGGTCAGCGAGCCTTTATGATACTGACATAAGGGAATATAATAGAGCCACATGGACACATTAATGTTTAGGGGTCATTCTGGGATCCAGATTTTAAACAATATACTGCTTTTAATTACCATCCTCCAGGTCAAATACTTTAATAACCACCAAATTCAACTCATGAATTTATATTTTTAAACAAAAGATTGAATGGGTCTCTGCAGCCCTCCTTTCAGGCTTTCAAGAAGTCAAAACGATCAAGTTCACACTAAAGGTACCGACAAAAGTCTCGTCGTCTGGTCCAGCCAGGATGTCGCGCTTCTGATTTGGACTAATCCTCGTCTGGACAGCCTCTGGTTGTTTTGGCACATGCCATGTAAGGTTACTGGCCAGACAGACTGCAGCTAACTGTGGCCAGAGACGTCACGCTGAGGTGTTCACCCACCATCACATCCTGCTGAGAACTGACAACCTTTTATATATGTCAGCCTGGTCTAAAAGTGTCTCTTCTCAATGCCATTTTTGTTTAAGGACATTGACTCTAACTACAACAGCGAAAACAAACATTTTTAACTCATGTCTGTTAACTTGTAGATACAACTATAGGGCATGAAAACCTAATGCAATCCAGAACAACACAAACTGCAGCCTGATAGTCAGGAATAGAGCTGAATCAACACTTCTCTGACAGGATCTCAATAAAAAGATACCTAATTATTGTACAAGTGATTGTGTTATTGTGTCCACCCTCTGTTTATACTACTAAAAGTCCTTTATCTAAAATCTGATGTTTTGTTTTACAGGTTTATTCCATTCTTCACTGACGGCGAGAGAGAGAGAGAGAGAGAAAGAGAGAGAGAGAGAGAGAGAGAGAGAGAGAGAGAGACAAGGCAGCATCCAGAATAAAATTTATTATATCGTGTGAAAAAGACTCAACTGTGATTTCTATTTGTTCCTCACATATGAGTGGATACTTTGTGGATGGAGATCTTTGTTATCGTGCTCCCTAATGTCTCCTTTCCAACAACAAAGAAGTCAACGCAACCTTCACTTTAACCGGCATCTCACATTTTGAAGTGAAGCCAAGCTCCTTAGTCTTACTGGCTGAACTGTGGATGGAGATTATGAGAAACCTGTTCCTGGTTCCCTTTGTGTTGTCTTTATTTTCACTCCTCCTCTGCCCTGCATCTGCCAGCTCAGGGCCTGACTATGACTACGGAGCCCACCCACGCTTTGTTTGCACCCCTATTCCCATGGATGCAGACCCCGCATGCTTCCCTACAGGGGGTCCGGGGGTAGGGAAGGCAGGGCCTGGTGGACCAGGTCATCAAAGTGCACCTCCTGCTGGCTGGTGGGGGGCGAGCGAAGAGGCCAAAGCCACCATCCTCCACCTCAGGGAGAGCCTTGTACAGCAGAAAGAGACCATCCTGGACCAGAGGGAGACCATTAGGGAGCTGACGGCCAAGCTCACCCTGTGCGAGGGCCTCGGACGGGGAGCGACGCCGCACGACGAGCACCACGGCACAGCCTCGCACTCCCATCACTCGGCAGGGGTGGACGGTCATCACACGTACACTGACAACGGGCACTATAGCAACCAGCAAGGTCACCATGGAAACCTCATACCAGACTCACCGCACCACCCCTCCGTGGGGGGGCAACGAGCTGACGGGGGCCACGGCAGCAACCACCATGGGAAGGATAAACATGTGACACCAGGGGACATCACATCATCGCCAGAGCAGATGGAGAGGATGCTGCAGGCGCTGAAGGAGAGGCTGGACAACCTGCAGGTGAGCAGCAACAGGAGGACAACTTTTTAAGTAAATGTGCATTAAAGTAGATTAATAAATAGGAAAGAGGAAGTAGAGGGAGGCTTGTGATGTATAGCGTGTCCTCATATGGCTTTTCCTTGTTTAGACACATTATTGCTGTCGTCACCGGATTGTTTGCCGAATAATCCAATCCCAAAGTAGTACGCCCACTAAGTACTTTAGACAAGGGAACAATGAATTACTTAATTGCATAAAGCCACTCATCACATTGGCAAGAGAGTCACTTTAGTGTCCTTCAGAGCAGCAACAGGCTCAGAAGTGGACGTCACTGATGTAAGATACTCTACAGTGGATTGACTGGGCACGTTTAAGTTCCGGTGTTTTCTCTTTAGTTACTCACCGTTTTAACTCTCTCGGTACATTTATCTGTCCTTTCCTGCTGGCTGTCCTCCCTGGGTCGGGATCACAGACAGATGTCAGGAGCTGTGGAGTGTGTAGGGAGGATGGGGGGGGATGGCACGGGTCTAACATCCGCAGTAATTATCGTGATCTCCCTTGACAGACTGGTAATCAGGGCATTCACTACGACAAAGCCTGGATTACCTGAGAGGAAGAGAAGCAGACGTAGATACATGAATACCTGACTATCGCATTTGACATTAAAAGATTATTAGCGAATGTAAGTAGCAGGCAAAGAAGTGTAAAAGTCACACAAGTGCTCTCTTAAAGGTGACAGACAAACACAGACAAAGCACCACTGATGCCTTTGTCCTCTCTGTTGTAAATATGAAGCTCAGGGATTTAAGTGACAGGAAATGCTCGTTGTTATCAGGACTTCAGCTGTGTGTCCTTCACCTCCCTCAGCAGAAGAGGAACACATCCATCACCTACTCCAGCTCTCTGAAGGAGCTGCTTCAGAGGAAGATCACCGCTCTGGAGCAGCAGCTGCACCATCGCACCTCTGCCCTCAGCGGCCCGGACCACCACAATGACCACCACGATGACCACAGCAGCCACAGAGACGACGGAGACCACCATGATGACGATCGTCACGATGGCGATCATCACGATGACGATCACCACGACGACGATCACCACAACGACGATCACCACGATGACGACCACCACAATGACAATCACCACGATGGCGATCATCACCACGACAGACACCCAAATGACAACAACGATCGCGGTCACAGCGACAGCGGCGATAGCGGCGACAGCGGCGACCATACCGACCATCACGATGACAGCCACAATGATGACCATCATGACGTGGACAGTGACCATGACGACCACGATGACAGGCACCATGATGATGATGATGATGATGATGATAATCATGACCACCACCGCCCTAGTAATGAAGCAGACAGTTACCTTTCACACACAGGATACAGAGAACCAGGGCCACGGACTGGTTACCACGCAAATAAACTGGAAACAATACTCAACCAGCTGCACCTCGCAGGTAACCAAACTTTATAACATGAAGTCACTCCTAACAGCCAATAACTCCAATAGTTCCTATTAATGAAGCATCAGTTGGTATAAGTGAGAGAGAACTTTCAGTATGTGGAAGGAACCTGCAAACCAGCTGCACAACTTGTACAACGTTGTCTTTTGTTTGGGACATTAGCACAAAAAAAAGCTTTTTATGTGATTTTCCCCTTAATTTTCATGAGCAAGTCTCTATTTTAGATCATCAATATTTGCAACTAATGTGTGTTTCTTTCTGTCATTATCGTCTAACAAAAACAGGAGTGACATTGGAAACGGCCGTTGACAAAACGATCTGGTGATCAAAATTTCCAGAACAGTTACTAAATGGATGTTTGAGATCTTTTGATTTTTTTTTTTTTGTCCACTGCTGTTTCCAAGTCAGATGTTATCTTCTAATTTAATTTTTTAAGCCAACATGAATTTGATGTACTTAAAGGTGCTATTGATAACATTCAGCCACTTGATGTTGCATTTTCCCTCCCCGTTCCATTGCATTCAGTTCACAACAAGTCGTTGCCGTTACCGTCAATCTCAGCCATTTATCCGTTTCTTTTTACACACTAACTGACGACCCAGAGATACCACGTGATACCAACGTCATTTTACTATTGGCTCACAAGCCTTGTTAGAAGTGGGAACCAAACATTGGATATCTTCCACAGATAAACCAAACATTCATTTTGGACCAGCCGGAATTTTTAAATTGATTAATTCACAATCATAATTATTTTTTTTTTCAGGAAAAGCCATACTTTTATTTGGCACCTTTCTAAAAGCTCTGTGCATGTGTTTTTTTTTAAATATTCGTCTACATAAAAATATTAGAAATTTAAACTGCTAAGAAAAATGTTACATCTAAAATACAATTTGATGACGACTGTGCGAACTCATTCTGCTGAGGAATCGATTGAAAGCTCCAGACCAGAAAAACTACTAAATGGACCTGAAGGTGAGATTGTTTAGTCATGGTATGATGTTATTTCTCTTCAAAAACAGGTTCCAGCAGGAGAATGTCTAAGAGTCCCGATGCCTTCCAGATCAGCTTCCCCATGAGGACCAACTACATGTACGGGCGGCTGAAGAGCACGCTGATGCAGGAGATCTTCGCTCTGACTTTGTGTCTTTGGATCAAGGCGGGTACAGGGCCCGGCCTGGGGACGCCCTTTTCTTACTCTGCACCCGGACAGTCCAATGAACTGGTGCTCATCGAGTGGGGGAACAACCCCATGGAACTGCTGATCGATGACAAGGTGAGGGAGGATAAATAGAAACCCTGCAGCACTGTGAGTTGAGCTCAGTATGTGGTTAAGTGTTAAATACCCTCAAGACCAATTTTCTCAATCAGTCTGATTGATTGGTTGTTTGTCTATCAAATCAGATCAAATTAACCCACACAGTCCTCCAGAAGCAGATTAGCTGAGTTTATAAGTGTTAAACTCTATTTCAAAATACCTTTAAATATTATTTATTAACTCTGATTGTGATGCATTTAATAATGAATATCTTATGATATAGAGAAATACTTTAAAATGACACACGTAATTGCTGAGCTCCAAGATTTACCTGCTGCCAAAATCGCTTCAAAGCATCTTAAAAGGTATGAATTTACAAGAGGATACAGTGGACAGCAATAGGACGCAGCCTGTTGAGATCCCTGTTGAAGTGTCCTCGAGCCAGACACTGCACATTTATTTTCCCTCAGGTTGAGATTCAGAAAATGTGCTCAAGAGATTCATTCTGGCTTATACCTTTTAGTTAATGAATTGAATAGGCAGCAGATCTCACAGAGATATTTGCGCTGTTTAATAAACTATATTCTTGCTTCTGTACGTACTTGTTATTACCCCAAGAAGTTTATATTAGTGTCTCACCATCTCCACTCTCCCGTGCCCAGGCTGTGACGCTCCCGCTGACTCTGGCTGATGGGAAGTGGCACCACATCTGTGTAACTTGGTCAACGAGAGATGGACAGTGGGAGGCCTACCAGGACGGAGTGCAGAGGGGGTCCGGGATCAATCTGTCCCCCTGGCATCCTATCAAACCTGGAGGGGTTTTCATCATGGGACAGGAACAGGTAAAGACAAAGAGATTCATTCTCTGCAGATGCACATTGAATGCAGAAAAGGGAGAGAATTTAACATGCTAAATATTAAATAAATACCCAAACAAAGAGCTCAGAGCTTGAAGCATATTAAATTCTCGTTTTGGAAAGCAATGATTACCGTTAACGGTGAATGTTCTTTCTCTCTTCAGGACACTCTGGGAGGTCGTTTTGATGCCACACAGTCATTTGTGGGCGAGATCTCGGACGTGCACATGTGGTCACACGTCCTGACCGCCAGTGACATCTACAGCCTGGCGTCCTGCGGCAGCCACCTCAGAGGAGATGTGATCGCTTGGTCCGAGACAGAGGTGGAGCTTCATGGAGGCGTCGCCAAATACCCCTTTGACCCCTGTCACTGAAAAGGCTGCAAAACCAACGACGAAGAAGAAGAACTTGGAGATATCATGCAAACGTGCTGAGAACATTTATCACAGATCAAAAAGGTGCAAGAATAAAAACAAAAGTCCCGTTGACTTTTAGTTATTTATCAGGATGATCACTCGGTGGCACCAACTCAATGCCTTCCTTTAAACTTCTTTAAAAAGAAAAATAAATCTAATCTGTGTTTACAGACTGTGTAAGGACTTAGTGCTCTTGGGCCTTATAGGTTTTGGCCTCTAATGATGAGCTAGTGTTTTATTTTAAACAGATAAAGTGCTGTATGTGACATATTGTCATATTGTTTATAATACTGTTAAGGTCTGTGATGAAATTAGCAGACTTTACATGAGTTCTGTTGTGGTGAAGTGACAAACTGTGTGTTGTTAGTTTGAATGATACTCATAGAAATGTGTTGAGAATTTTTTTTAATCTGGATGCTCCTTTTTTAAAAAGGTGTCCACAAATATACAGCTAATTTACCAAAGAAAATGTATTTGTGTTACACTTTGTAATTTTTAATAATCTGTGTGTCATAGATAGATTGATGTTTTTATTTTGGGAGAAATACTGAAAAGCCTGTCAGACTGAATTAAGTGTTTTACAGCCTCGTTTTTTTAAAACAACTTTTATATATCGCTGACATTTCTAACTTGTTTTCTCCCATTAGATTAATCTTTTTGAAATCATGTATTTTGTGTGATCAAGTCATTTCACTGTGGCGTTTTAATTTATTAAATTATCTGGCCTTGATTGTATATTTGTTAACTCACTAAGAAATACTACGAGAAGTCAATGAACAAGACACAAACTGACCAGGTTTAGGAAATGGTTTCAACTTGATCAGAAGTTTAGTGCGTATCCCGGAGACAACTATCTACTAAACATACAGAGATAAGAAGATAAACGAGAGACTGGAGAGAAAGAACAGAAAGAACCGGAGTTTCTGGTGATAATTGAGCTCAGTCAGAGGCTGAGATGAACACAAACACGCAGGCACACTACCACAGAGACAAGGCTGGTGTGTCAGTGGCCGCTAGTTAGCTAGCTAACGTCTCTAACGGTTGGTACGTTGGCAGTTCAGGCGAAAAAACACAAACGGTCGGCGATCAAATTCGCACGAATGGCGCGAGGCGAAATATCACAGTGCTTTGAACTGAATGCTAAAATTAGCATGCTAACATAGATAATGCTTACAAGCTGATATTTTGCAGGCATAATGTTTACCATGTTCCTCATCTTGGTTTAGCATGTTAGCATGCTGACATTTGCTAATTAGCACAACACAAAGAACAGCTGAGGCTGATGGGAATGTCATCAATGTTTTTACCCGATGATGGCACTATATGCAAAGTTAAAGGGACTGTTTGTAAGAATCAGAAATGCTTGTTAACAGCGACATCTTTGGCCTTAAGTCAGCGTCGCGCTCGCGCTTGTGCTCGCTCTAGATAGACATGAACGAGCATCGCTCAAAACAGTGAGGCGACACACGTCAGCTAAAACCAGTGGTGGAGCGAGCTGAGTGAAGGCAAGCAGGCAGGCAGAGGAGCAGAGTACAGCAGAGACTCCGGCCCTGGAGACCAAAGCTACGGTCTCCCCCGCGTCCTCCGACCGCGGCCAACACTGTTTTGCAAGACGGGCTTCACTAGATATAACTTTGCGGTTTTGTTGCTTCCGTGTAGTTTGTGTTGGAGTCTGAGTCTGAACAGCGTAGCCACACACGAGCGCGCATATGCGAGCGAGCGCGCATGGGACACCGACCCGGGTGATTTATACGTGTAAGAAGTGACAAACAGTCCCTTTAAGTGATTATATAAATACTGTTAAACTATCAAAACGCTCAATATACAGAGAAATACACACAGCCCGTATTGAAATTGTGCGTTTGAAACAAGCCGTTAGGATTTCTGTCCATTTGTGATGTCACAAATATACAATATATATAGATCATCACACTGTTTTAAACGTAAACATTCTAAATGTGTCCCAGTTTATTTCCTGTTGCAGTGTATGTAAATAGCAACAGCTGACAGGAAGTAAACATGGACCCAAACTGTTGCCTAGCAACGCAATTCCATTGCAATGCACTAAAACGGAGCGTTTCAGAGAGAGGGTAAATACAGGTATATTCAGGCAGACCGTATGAGGAAAATAAAGGGTTTTTTTAACATTACAGCATGTAAACATGTTCTAGTAGAAACACAAAATA
Organism: Adelosebastes latens; assembly: GCA_916700685.1. Taxonomy (NCBI): domain Eukaryota; kingdom Metazoa; phylum Chordata; class Actinopteri; order Perciformes; family Sebastidae; genus Adelosebastes; species Adelosebastes latens. The sequence goes on from CAKAKR010036876.1 coordinate 11,420, forward strand.
CAAGTATGAACCTGAAAATGAGCATAATATGGGACCTTTAACTGAATCAGGGGTCTAAAAGGGTATAAGGTGTCCTATGATGTACAGATTGTAAAACCACTCGAGGAAAATTTGTGATATTTGGCTTTATAAATAAAGTTGACTTGACTTAGCGGCTGAGATATAAAGACCAAAACCCAGAGGAAACAAAAACACACACAGCAATCATTTCTGTTTACCTTTTATTGTTACACAGTAGTTTACTGGCACCAATGTATCGTGGTTTTCCTTTTGCTACATTTACAGATGATCTATCCATCTTCACCTCACAGTAAATAAAAATAAATAAATACAAAATAAACACGTTTTCTGAAAGAGGTGGAATCAAAAAACAGAGGCCCAGTTTCATTCTAATCATTTCAGTGTTCAATCATTTGTTTTGATGGAAACATTTGTTGTCCCAACAGGTTTATATTTGGCAACTTTGCACTTCAAGAATACCCAGAAAGTGAAGGCCTACAGAAAGTCCCATGTGTTGTTTTGACACACTTAACATGGAAATATAAAGTTAGGCCTTTGTCAGTTTGATGAAGTAGGAGAGTAAAAGGCAATCCTAGATCTGCATTTGTATTTGCTGTGTCTTTAAAACAAGGTGTTCTGATCACAGAGAAAATACCCCATTCAGCTTCAAACAACATGATCTTTATCAGGTGAACAAATACAGCACATGTTGGTCAGAAACTGTTATAGCTGGCATTGACCAGGCGGCGGCGTTATACAGTTTATCTACACAGTTCATGGTTCATCCTTCAGCATATTGCAGTGTGTGAGATCACCAGTAGAGGGTGCTACAGAGTAATGGACAGTCAAAGTAACAGCATTTTCTCCAAAATGCTAAAATTGATAAAGTGCAGTAGACAATTATTTTCACTACCATCTAAAAAAAAAAAGCCAATCCAATAAACTACTAGTAATAAGTTTATGAACTGGATGTCAAGCAAATCTATCACTGGACACAAATCTAAACTTGTTACTGATTCATTACATCTGGATAATTTTACTATTATATAATGAATCAAAGCTTTGTTAGTGTTCCTTGTTTTGTTGCCTCTTCATTTCTATCACTGTGGTATGGTGGAACATTTTCAGCTTGTAAATAGCTTCCTCACACTTCAAGTGGACACCGGGCAGCCAATGAACCAAAAACTGGACGTTAGTTTTAACATTACTGGTTGTGCTTTACTGAGTCTGTTTTACTCCAAAAACCAACAGGGTGGTCAAGAGAGAAATCAGACTACTAAACATCTAAATAACTTCTTATTTTCCCAAAGAAACTACAATTAAGACAATTTACTCTACGCATAAATCAACTTCCATATTAAATGCAATTTTTCCATGTCAACAGGGAACACTAACACTTCAAATCAGTGCACTAGCATGATCAGCGACGCATCCGTACCTACGCCAACTCAGTTTATCAACATGCAGTCCTACAGTAGCTCGTACAAAAATCAGATTTTAACAAAAGATAAAGAATAAATTAAATCATTTCTATGTGTATCGTAAACAAATATGCTAACATCTATTTACAAAAAGTATACATTGTAATGAGCTGCCTTTGTGATTTCTTGAAAACTCACTATAGCGCAACAGACCAGGCTCTAACAGTTAAACGTCTGACGGAGTTATTACTTGTGAGAGAGATGTCAGTGTTCGTCTTGTAGTGTTGAGCAAGAAGGAAATGAATTGTGGCATGCGAGAGAACATTACATATGAGAGGACATGATGATCGCTGCTCAGTACAGTGTTATAAAGGATTTGTAAACAAGCCTACTGACTGGAACTACTCTGCTATTGCTCAAACATGTAAAGAAACATGCTAAAGAACATATACGTTGTCTCAGTGAGCTGAAACAAGCAGCTATCTGGAAGGAGAAACAGCCGTCTCCGTTATTTCTGCAAGTGAAGCAACCTTTCTGCCTCGAGACCCGACTGTATTTGAAGATCAACAGTAACGAACAGTGACATTTTCCTCACATAATGGTTACAGTAGTGTAGACAGTAGTAGTGTGTGTCAAAGCCATTAAGAGTACTATAGGAAGCAAAGGGCACATCTCAGTAATCTGAAATCATTTGTTGCTTTGACTTAAACTGATTCCTCTCTGACCAACGTTAACTAAAAGTAAATCTTGTTAGTGTTTTAATTGTGAATTCACATTTTTTTCTGGGGTAAGCACAATCAAGAAAGGCAAGTTCTCGAAAGAGAAAGACGTCACGAGGACTGAAGCTGCTTGCTACCCTGAATAAGACCATATTCACACTAATGCAGATAGATGTAAAAAAAAAAGATACGTTCAGATTCAGATAATAGTCTAAAAGTCCGCCATACATATAGAGAAATATTAAATGTCTTCTATAATGCATGCTTCAGCTGGCAGCCTCACATATATCTGCTGTTTTTATTGTTTGTGGTTTACGAAGCAACTGTAAATGAGGAAGTAAGAAGATGATCAAAACAATGTTCATTTTGGCAGCTATTTTAGATTCAGTCCTAAAACAAAAATGCTTATTAGTTTTAGTCACATTTTAGTCATTTTTATCCTTCATAGTTATAGTCTAGTTTTAATCGACGACAACTCAAATCGTTTTAGTCCAGTTGTAGTCACCGAAAAGTCATTTGATTTAAGTCAAAATGTTTTCTCACAGGTTGAATGATTAAGAATGCAGCTTTACAGTTAGTTTGAGTCCTCCTGACTGCGCTCATTAATGATGAACGGTTCAGTCGTACCCACAGGTCTGTTATGAAAGCCAATCCGCCCAACATGTAAAAATATGCGTTACTCAACCACCTGAACCCGACCATCAAACAGAGAAGGACAGAGACGGACCGAGCGCCGTGTGTTTGAGACAGAGAGAGGGGTGACAAAAAGAGAAATTACATTTTAGTCCTGTCTTTTTTTCGTCAACGATATTGCATGTTTGACATCGCCACTGTTAGTGTTTAATGGCGTCGGTGCCGTCTTGTCGTCTCGTATTAGTCATGGAAAAAAAGTTTGTTGACAAACATCTTTCGTCATAGTTTTAGTTAACAAAAATAACGCTGTCTCAAAAATGAATTCAGCGGCATAATTTTTAAATCTTCTATTTTCCCAGCGTTTGCAAATTTGTCCACATTCGGTGAGCAGTTTTGAGAAGTTGACTAAATGTGAAATGCCCGAAAAGGAAAAATGTGTTTTTGAAATCACCAACATTAGCGTGGATATGGTCTAAGACACGTTTTACAGTTCACTTAAATGCTTAACGAGAGAGGAATGTGGTGAGAAGACGGGACAGGCGGTGTGCTCTGGCTGTAGTGTGTGAGGTTGCGTATGACAGCAGTAGTGTAAGAACCAAGATAACAAAGAGGCAGCCACACAGTGGGTGAGCGCTTCCCTCTGAAATGTGGCTTTCAAGAGTCTGGTAGACAGGATAGCAAGGAGTCCTCATATCAGGGAGAGGGTGCGTTTGGGGACGGGGGAAAAAGAGGTAACAAAACTTATGAACAGGTCGTGAGGAGCAGGGATGAAAACATGTGTCCCGTGTTGGAAGGAGGGATGAGAAGGACAAAGGAAGACAGGGAGTGAATGAAGGAAATACTCTACGGTTGTTCCTCCTTCTTCTTCAGTGATATACGTTTCTTCCTGGCAGCGAGCATTTCGTAGAAGGGATCAACACTGACAGCAGATCTGTAGGTGACAAAGAAACACTATTGAGTGGGGAGAATTAAGAAAATATACAAGTACAAAAGGTATATACCATCCAGACAGCAGTTAGGATTTAGAAATTAGGCCCCTAAACAACAGGCTTCCTAGTGTTTAGCTATAATTTCTCACTGGTCAACCACTACCCCCATTTTCCTGTGACATTATCCTCCATTTCCATACTTGATGCTGTGGATCCATTCGTCCTTCTCCTCGGGCGTGGGGGCGGAGATACGGTACACCATGTGGTTTCCTTCCACTACTCTCCCATCGGCCTCCGTCTTACACGCCTTAATCAGCTGACCACGGTTGTTGGGGATGTACAGCTCAAAGCAGTTCTGTTGGGAGAAAGGCAAAGACAATTGAATAAACAATCACAATATGCAGTAAAGTGTGAAATTTACAAATTATATTTGCCTAGAAACTTACAGGTTTTCTTGGGTCTTCTACCTCACGGATGCTAAGGTTTTCCAAGGGAATGATACCTCGTGGCTCCTTATCCTGTTGGTGAAATCACAGCAGATTAGGGCCAAAAGAGTTGCTGCAACATTCAAATGCCTTCAAATGACGTCAAGTATCAACCTTTTATTATATAAACTATTCACTTCTTAACAATCCGGCCACTATTCTGTCTTTTAGAGGTTATAGCAGGCTCAGTCTTAACACTAGACTGAAGATACTGTATTATATGAAACTAAAAAGCCTAAGGAATCGATTTGTACCAACCATGTCATGTTAGCTTGTCAGGAAGAATGCTAAATTACGCTCCAAAGTAACGCTAAATTTTAACGAGGAAAAACGGGCATGGCCAATTTCAAAGGGGTCAAGATATGTGAATGAAAACTCTGAGATGAACAGAGTGAAAACTGAATCTTATTAGATAAAACAGATGTTGATAAACTGCATAATTTGCAGTTGAAAAAAGGTAATAAAACTCAATATATCTTATCACAATACTCAGATCGTATTGTGACTTAAGTATCGTCATAATATCGTATCGTGGGGCCTCCGGTGATTCCCACTCCGAAATCTCGGCATTATTTCTGCGACAAATCACCAACTTGGAGGAAAATTGTAATCATTTTCAGTGCCAGCTGTTTGCCACAAAAAATGAAATGAATCTATTACAGTATCTTGTTCTTAGGTGCATAATTTCCTGTAAGTGATCAATTGTTTATTTAATGTTTCAGTTTTTGGCTAGGTGAATCCTGAGCTACACTAGAGTCCTCCTGAATATGCGTTTGTGTTAGTATTGTTTAGTAGGTCTTTGATATGTCGTCGTTGTGACCAGTCTGACTTGTGTCTATTTTGTTACTATTGTGGGAAACCAAACCAGTTTGTCCTCTGGGGATTAACACAATTGCGCATCTAATCCTGGAGTTCAGTAACCCTACTTTCTTGCAGATACAGTACATTTTTGCCATTTCTGAGTTTACCTCAAGGCCCCAAATAAGCTTCAACAAACAATCACAATTTTCCAGCAACCTTGCAAGGGTAAACATTACTAGGGCTGTCGCGGAGAAGGAATTTCCCCTACGGTGATAGTTAAATTTAGTTAAAGAGGACGGACCCCTCGGTCTGTGTGTATTAATTTCTCCTCCATTGTTGTTGTTGTTCAGCACTTGTAGCCTACATGTAGGTGGTATTTTTGTCCCGCCCCTCCTCCATTGTGATTGGACGGCTGGGTAAAAAGTGAGCGCAATTTTACCAGAAATAAACAGTGCAGCGCTCAGCGCAGTATACCTCGTCACGCTGCTGCCGTGGCGCTCCCATTGCAAAGAATTAAAAAAAGATTGAATAGCCATCCAATTGCCATCCCCTTCGGTTGACTTGTCAATAGCGTGGTATTGCAAGATTGCGATTATTGCGACAGCCCTACCCATCACTACATTTTATTGCAAGATAACACAACAATACCACTAATTATATTGCTTTTTTCCTTCAGAAAAGCCAATGGAAATACAGCAAGAACATCCTGTTAGGACAGTTTAATGCACCAGATGAATCTACAAGGCGTGGCGATGTCAAATACACTCAAATGTTGACACAGACTTACTGTGGTGTATTCAAAGTAATAAAGGCAGTTGTCTGTGAGAATGAACCATCGCCGTTTCCAGGTTTTCACTCGTCCCCCTGAAACAAAGTTATGATGATGAATAAGAGATTTCCTTAGGGGGGGTCAAAATTGAAGGGATACTTTTCTACAATTTCTACATTCTTACAGCTAACTACATGGCTAATTTTTTAACTACAACAACTGTCAGTACATACCTCCTGAGAAAACAAGCAGCAGCAGTAGAGGGTGGAAATCGCAGGGAAGAAGCAGAGACAAAAGGGACCGGAGGATTTAGAGGAAGACAGAGGACAAATAGAGAAAGAGAGAGACGGACGGGGAGGAGGAAGAGAAAGAGATTATATTAGTGACAAACGGATCACAGGCCCCGCCATGCAAAAGAAAACAATCAGATTTTTAGACTGCCACGACGCAAGAAAGTGAGTCTCTTGTTCACCATCATGCTATGGCAATGTTCAAATGCCACAACACTGTGAGCTGACAATTCAAGTGGAGGCAAAGAGCCAGCCTCAGAGACAGGAGGGCAGCTTCATCATAGCACAAAGCCTTAAGACAGAACAAAGTACACTAGCATACAGAACATGTCTTTTCTCAATTGGAATTTACGCTCCTGACATCTGTAACACCAACACACCGGATTTGTTTAATTGCACAAGATCAGTGTTAAAGCCAACATGTACGGTAGAAGCACTCCACAACAAAGCAGAAAAGCCTCACTGGCATCATCTCACCAAGTTTAAGAAGCCAGCCTTCTCTGTCCGGGTTGAAGAAGGTGTGCGTCAGGTCGTTGCCGTCGTCCTCTGGGATCTTGAAGGGCTCATTTTTAATGCTTTCGTAGAGATTCTGGAATAACACATAAGATAGTAAAATAAGCTCACTAAAAATGTCTTAACTGTGTTTATTTTTATTGTCACTTTGCCATGTCCACAGTTGGAAAGAAGGTAGAGATCATCGTACTCTGAGCAGGTCCTCGGGCAGGTCTCCTCCCTCGTTGATGCCTCGGTTCATCGAGATGAAACGGTCCACTCCAGGTTTGTCCCTCACATTTGGGTTATGGAGGCTTGTGTTCAGCATAATGATGGCAAATGACAGCACGTAACATGTGTCTGCAAACAGGAGAGACGCAAGAGAGTTTTGATCTGCACAAAAACTAAAACTTCTATAACGAATTTACCTTTAAAATCAGAAATCAAAAACAATTGGTTTTGACCCTGATTCAAAAATGCTACTTTTTACCAGAGGTGTAGGCGTGGGGGGAAAGAGGAGACTGAGTATATAGGGCTCCCGTGCCATGGGAATTTTAAAATAAAGGTTAGAGTGGACCCCGACGCGAACCGGAGGGGTCTCTCATCGCCCTGAAGGGATTTCTTTCACCTGCTAGCTGTACATTATCCTGCTTATTACACGGCTACTTACTTAAGAAATCAATAATTTGACACAAAAACGGTACGCCAGAGTCCGACATCAGAACTGCGTCCATAGCAACGGTCTGCTATACATAGCAACGGTCTGCTATATATGGCAACGGTCTGCTATAAAGAAATAACAGACCGTAGAACGCCATGATTGACCAATCAGAATCGAGTATTCAACAAAGCCGTGTAATAAATTAATGAAAAAATTTTTTTTTACTGAACAGCAAAGTTTAGAACTTGGCAGACTCTGCATGCTTTCATATCTGGTCATTTCTGGTAAGGGGCTTGTTGTTTTTTGTGAGTGCACACCTTCTGGGAAGTTCCCCTTCCTGTGATCCATCATAGGAAAATAAAGTTTGATTTAAAGGGACAGCACCCAACCACAAACAGAAGTCACAACATCCTATATTAGGTCGGTAACAGATTACCCTTCATGCAGTTCAATGCAGTGTAATGTGTTTGTGTTTACCAGTGCTCTGGAAGACGCCGGGGTTGCAGTGGCAGTATCTCTGAGCAAAGGCCTCCATCATTCTGTCAATCTTCTGGGCTTCACCAGGCAAACGGAAACTCCACAGGAATTGTCTGCAGAGAACAGGTCACGGTTTAGGTCAAGCCAGAGAGAAGAACTTTGGCAGTCGAGACAGGTTTACAGTCATTACTACTCTCTTGCATAACTTTTCCTTCCCTAACCTGAAGTGAGAGTGGGACTTTCCATTGTGGAGAAAGTTTGTTTACCAGCGAATGCCAGGACATTATTCAAGAGATTTTGTCCTTGGTTAAAAACAAAACAAAAAGCCAAACAGACACAGTTTACCTGAGGGCCTGGACGAGGTTGAGATCAGTAAACTCATGGAGGTCAACGAAAGCCTGAAGAACTTTGATGTTGAAGTCGTCCCTGCAGAACAGCAACAGAGAGATCACAGTTAAAAATGGCTGATGCAAAAGGAGAAAAAGGACAGGAGATATTTCAAGACCAAGCACCTTTCTCCAAGGTAGTCTCCTATAGCGGTCTTGTTGAGGCCCTCTCCTTTGTAGAGGAACTGAGCGATGTCCTCTGAAGTGTGTCTGAGCAGGTCATTCTCCACCAGAAACACAATGCCCTGCAGAGAGGGGGCAAAGTCCGTCATCCCACAGCCAAGACAGAGTGAAGGCAGAGTAGACGTGTACGTAGTATTGAAGAGTTTTACCTTTTTAGGGTCCATGTTGAATTTCTTCCTTCCCATTGCCACATGCCTACTTTTCTGGAGAGTTTTACTGTAGAGAGCAAAAATGTAAAAAGTAAGAAAGATTTAGTGCTGTTTTTTTCGCAAATTACTTAATTTATTCTGCTTTTCGTGCTATATAAATAAGCCTTATTGTTAGGCTATTATAAGGTATATTGTTGCTTTTTAAATGACAAAGATGACCATTTTTAAACTAATGAAATACTTGTTTATTGTTAAATGCAGAACACAGAAGGGCATTGGGGGGCAGCGGGTATTTTTTACGCTTTGGTTGCGTCTGGTTGTTATGATACGGAATATCCGCAAAAGTAAAAATGTCCGCACAAGGTAGAGTACTTGCTCTGGATATATGCGAAATATGCGGCGCTCCCATTGCAAAGAATTTTAAAAGAAAAAATGTGAACATAGCTGTTGTGGCGGTTGCTTGCCATCCCTTGCGGTGGGCTTGTCAACAGCGCGGTATTGCAATATTGTGGTTATTGTGCCAGCCCTACTTCAAGTTGTTAAAATTGCATTTATTTGACTGTCAAAAGCTGAAATAACATCACTTTGGGCAATAAAGTGTTAAAAAATGATATCTATCAAAACAATGAGCTATAACTAAATTACTTTTACATTAGTAGACCTTAAACGACCACTCTAAAGAAGGCACTTTATCAAAGAATCAATACCCATCAATGACAACACTATAACGTCAGCTAAAGATCCACAGCACCTGTATGTATGTGCAATAATATGATGCATTAAAAATATGAACAATGGTGAAAAGGTGATGTGAATATATAGCAGCAAGGACTGCAGTAAACTCTAAATCAAATCTGACATGTTTGTAAAAGCTGTTAAAGTGCAGCTGGTGAAATGAGCAAACGCTGGTGTGAGTGCTGGGCTTTGTTGATTTGATTGACTAACTGCAAGCGATAATGTATTGGGGAATGGTGAATAAAACTGTTCACACTATTGCGATCAAGAAAGCCAACCCT